>NIPM01000250.1:0-20399 GCA_002738285.1 Holacanthella duospinosa | reverse complement strand
ATTTGATAGGTGAGCCGTATTATGCTGAGAACCTTCACTTTGTGTGTGTCTGCCTTGATTTCCTTGATGCGAGTTTGGCCGCGAGTTCTGATGGGAGTATCGTTGACTTTCTCCAGTCTGTGAGCGAACCTGAGTACTTGACTGTTGTTGACCTGTTTGAATCCCTTGCTTCCGTGGAGCTCGGCACTCTGCTTTCCAGTACCCATATTTGCCACAGTTATTGCATTTTGTTCGTTTCTTTAGTTGTTCTATGTTGCTTCTACTCTTTTCCCGTGATCCAGTTGTGCCATATGTGCCTGTAGGAGTATGTGTTCCAAACGCTGCTGATTGTTTGCTATGAGATTTCCCCGGTTCCAAATAAGATTGTTCTAGATCTTCTTTTCTAAGGCGCGCCAGAAGCATTGTCATTGTTTGTGAGCTTTCAGGGACGCTGTCCCATGATTTCTTAAAAGCGAGATATTTTTCATTTGGTAGAGAGGATACAATTTTAGTTATTACCGTGGTATTGTCCATGTTAACACCCATGTCATTTAGTGCACGGGCTAGTTCTTCAATTTCCCTGTAGACTGTCAGAGTCGGTTGATCTTTCCCCACTTTGTAATTTAAAAATTGAGCTAAAGTGTGTTGCTTGTTCAACGTGCTTGAGTCAGAGTTGATATCCTTCAAGCGGTTGAACATTTCCTGAGATGTTTCACAATTGTAGATGTGTGACGTTTGATTCTTTCCCAAAGTTTGTACTATGATCGACTGCGCCTTGATGTCCCTCTTTTCCCATGGTGATACATCTGCTGCGACGTTTGGTTTTGGTGTCGCACCGCTAACAATATCCCACACGTCTGCTGTCTTCAGCACAAGTGTTAATTGTAATTTCCATTGCCTATAATTTGTGTCATCTAAGATGACCACTTGCCTCATATCATTTACCTTGCTCATGTTTGTTTCACTTTAAGAATTACAGTACTGTCACTTTCGATCTGGATTTTAACACCTTTCACTTTAGTTTTCTTAGCCAAACTTATACACAAGCCTTTAGTCAATCGTTACTCCACGGCAGACACCCGTGACACCTTATAACCGATTTCAACCTTCAATCTGAAGGAGCTTTCTGATATAGGTGGCGGATGCCTCGACAGTAGAGATTGAGTGACTGGGTGTGTGGCGTTTGTTAGTTAACTTTCGTAGAAAGTGACTGCGTAGTAAGGTGAATGACACGGGGTTTCGCACTACTGCTCTTTCAAATTTACTTAGTGACGTTAGTTTGTGCTCTAAGAGCTGGCTCAGCAAATGACGGGTTAATCAAAGTAAATTGCGTAATTGCGTAACAATAGCCTTATGATCGTTTGTTTCAATGCGTTATTAATGCGCTGTTTATTTATTTGTTACCAAGTTTACTAGTCCGGCAGGGCTTAGCTTAGCCTCGATTTCTGCTCTTCGTGAGCTTTGTGTAGCACTTATTTCTTTCCACTAGTTCAGTAGTTCAATTGTTAAAATTGTAACAATTACGTAGAGTGAGGTAGACAGCACTTGTTACTTCCCACTAGTTCAGTAGTTCAATTGTTAGAATTGTAACAATTACGTAGAGTGAGGTAGACAGCACTTGTTACTTCCCACTAGTTCAGTAGTTCAATTGCAGCAATCTGGATTCTACTTAGAGTGAAGGAGACCTAGGTTTACTATTGTTTAACCCTACTATTGTGGATTGGAACCACTGGCTACTGCTACCATGTTGAACTTGTTAGAGTGACTTTGCTTCTTTAAGTTTGAAAATGGACTAACTGACCTTTATTGAAAAATAAGTATTTTAGAGAAATAGAAAGACAGAAATTCTTAGAAACCCTTGGACTGGTGAGTCATATATTAAACAGTAGCCAAGGACAGAAATTAGAAATGTTTAACTTAAAAATACAGATATGAAAGGGTCACTTGGTGACTCAGCCTTCGAACATCCATCGAACTCATGATTGGTGGTTATTTTCTACAGAAACGAAATATTCGGACGACGATTCATTTAAGTTAATGATTATGAAAGGTCGAATACTTGATCATTTTTAACTCAAACGTTAGGTTAAACTAAATTATGTAGTCTGATTGAAGTCGTTGGATTTCAATTACTCACCCAGCAAAATTTCTGCATTCACCGCCTATTACTACACCAGTTATTATCCATAGGCTAATAATAAATAAGCCTAAACAAAACAAAAGTTATGCCTAATCCAGGAGTTAGGAACAAATTCTAATAAAGGACTCCATAAACCTAGGCAACAGCGTAAAAAATAAACCTAAAGAAATTTAAAAGACTCAAAAACTGAAAACAAAAATAATATACCTTTAGAAACTCCCTAAACTTAGGAACCAAAGAACCTATCACATTTAACGTTCAGAAAGACTCCCCTGTCAAATTTAAATTAAATTTTTTATCGGTTAAGATTTAACCGTTGTAATACACTATACACTACCTCGAATAATGTCAACAAACAACGTTATAATTGACTTCGAAACGATAAATTCCCTCACTTGACCTCAAAAGGTTGCCAAATTTAACAATTGTTTCTTTTCCAGGTTTTCCTGTTGTCAAATCTTGCTAAAATTTTTCAAAAAATTGTGTAGTTTTTGTGTCAAAGAATAATATTTTGTAAGTGACAACTTTACTCACTTCATTTCTGGAGGTCACTAAAGTTAACTTTGATTACGGACGGACATACGGACGGACGGACCACACTAACCTAACCAGCTACACTATTCGAGGTTATAGTAAGTACAATAATGAAAATGTAGGATGGAGTGACGGATAAATTCAAGTGAGAAGTCACTTGATTCGCTGATTCTATACTCTCAATAATGAATTTTAAATTGGAGCAGTTTCTTCAGTTCCTTGTGACACTTTTGGTGACAGTTGGAGAAAGATGGGTTAATTTCATGTGGAACAACCTGTATCTCTCTTAAAGATATATAATGGTAGGGGACATCATGAAAATAGAAAATTTGAAGTGGAACAAGAAAAACCTTTTTCATTTCTCGTGAAAAAGACTAATGTATAAAAGTGCTGAGGATCATTACCCCATCGTTCTTCTGCATTTGGCCTTAGACTTTCTCCAAAAAAAAAAAAAGAGACAGAATAGATACGCAACTTATAGGAATTAGATTGATTCAAGAGAAATTTTCCAAGGGACTTTTTCTGACTTTCTCCATCTAAAAAAAATTTTTTTTTTCTTTTTCTGTTCATAAATAGCCAGTCATTCTATTACGTTATTAGGAAAAGTTTATGTGAGAACTATATAGCTCTATTTAATACTGATAATCTGGAGAGGCCGTCATGAATTTTCTATATCTTAAGGAAAACTCATAAAAAAAGTTCTATGTATGAGCTGGGATTAATTTTTGTAAAGCTTGAAGATTGAAGGATATGACTGAGGAAAGGATAAATTCTGCATTATTCTTTTAGGTTTGAGTATAATTATGAAGATAGAGAGGATTTAGTTGAATTCGTGACTGGTAAGTCTCCAAGGGTATTAAAGTCCATAGTTGGAGAGATGATGACTTGAGGTGTGACAAATACAGAAGTGAAAGTACTCAAGAGAAAAGAGATAGATAGGGAACTTAATCTCTTCAACGCCTCCTCAGTCTCACAGGTCCTTTGACAGAAGGGACAGGAGGCTCTTGAGGACTTGATTGAATTTTACATTCATAAAAAACAAAGTTACCACTCATCTCGACATCAAAAGAAAAAGTTCAATAATGAAATCATACATTTTCCATATAATTTATTCAATAATGAAAGAAATATAACGACGGAAAAGAGAAATGTCAATCTAATAACCACTTTACTTTTATTTCCATGTCAAAAAACTTAGAAATCTGACACCACTGAGTAATTCAGACTTATAAAATGAATTTTGAAATAAAATTATTTAATAATACAGTGCGACTACAAATCTCAAAGGCTATGGGAAGAGATTTTTGACTCCATGCGATTTGCTAGAAAAAGCACTGCTTTTGTAATTGATGGTCAAACAATTTTTTTGACTGGGATTTTTTTTTGACAAAATTATTAGCGTCAGTTTCAAAAAGACCATTTTTGGTCTCAAAAGTAGTGGAAGAAATTTNAGTGCTTTTGTAATTGATGGTCAAACAATTTTTTTGACTGGGATTTTTTTTTTGACAAAATTATTAGCGTCAGTTTCAAAAAGACCATTTTTGGTCTCAAAAGTAGTGGAAGAAATTTAAAAAAATTAAGGTTTTATGATCAACGATCAGTAGAAGAAAAGTTATGATTATTTTGAAAATTGAAATTACTAGATATTATTTTGAGATGATGTAACTACTTAAGAACTGGGCGTTTCAAAAAAAGCTCCAAAAATTTTAATTTTCAAAAAAATCATAACTTTTGTTCTACTGATCCTAGAGACTTGATTTTTTCTATTTCCGATTTTACTTTCTAAAGCTTTATCCGAAACTGGCAGCACTTTACCTGAAAAATTTTTTTAACTAAAGCTTTCTCTACAACAATAAAAAATTAAATGCTTTCTCCGGTAAAAGAGCATATAATAATGTAATAGTCTCTTCCCTATAGAACATATTTTATGGTTGGACTGTAGTAGAGACTTGATTTTTTCAACTTTGTATCCTACTTTTCAATGCTCTTTCTGAAACTCTATTAGTCTTTCTCTATAAAAAATTAAATCTAATAATTTTTTGCCTAGAAGAAAAAAATAATAAAATTACCTGCTTTTTCCAGCAAAAGGGCATGAGCCAATATGATCGGACTGTATTATTATCACTTTTTACTAAGGTTATTATTAATTGAATTTATTAATTTTTTATATTCATTTACTTAAATTCGATGCTAAAGAAGGTATTTTTTTAAATGAAAGAAAAAGTTTGAACTTTTAACAATTCTCTCACTTCATCATGTCAGGGATTGTTGCTCATCTGGAGGTACAGGGGGGGGGGGAACAAGCAACAAATCAAATTTAAATTTTTGGTTTGCAAAATTAGAGCTATATAAATATAAAAAATTTTAAATAAAGTGAAAGTCAAATTTCCAGGGATGAAAAAATTTGGCCACTCTGTACAATATAATACTCATTACCTAACTTTTCATAAAATTATTAATTTCGGAAGAATTAAAAAATCAATAGTTAATTAACGATTTAAATCCTCATAAGCGGTTTTGATATATTATTATTTATAGTATTTTATAGTAAAGTTTGGATGAAATGATGCGTAAGTAGAGGGACAAGTAAACTTTAGTCGAGACTTCATTATCTAAGGATTTCTGACTTACTTTCCCCCGCAGTTAATACGAAGGAAAATGAGAAAACTTTTCTCAAGTGAAAGTACAAGAGTTAAGCTCTTTAACGAGAAACTTTGACTATTTTACATTAACTTGATTCTCAAAAACCACGTTCTTTTACTACTATTTTTAACCAGATTTCTATCTGTATCAGTCAGTTGCATATTCTTGTTACTTATTTTATACTGTTTTATCATTTTACAGCATATCCGGGATTTTTTTTAGTTACGATGAAAGTAAGTCTTAACCCTTAGAAATCTTTGTTGTGCCGGAAAGCCAGCTTCGAAAAATTCACAAAATTCAAAATTAAGCCTTTTTAAATGAGCAGAAATCATTAATTTATATTATTTTCATTCCTTCTCGTACCTCTAATCAATATTTTCATAATTTTATTTTCAAATGAATTATCGTACTATTGCTCGCCAATATACAATCCTACCTTATTTCATAAGGCTTAAAGAAGCCTTTTTTTTGGTCCAAATCTTTTGCTGAAAAAAAAAACATTTTTTATGAGGAATTAATTGTTAACAGTTTCAAATAGAACATTGATAAATGGAATACAACTTCAAAAAAAATTAAGTCTCTACGATCATTAAAGCAGAATTTTATAACTTTTTAAAAATTAAAATTTTTGAACCATCTTTTAAAACATCACTTTCTTATAGTTAGTACATTGTCTAGAAAAATCCAAAAATTTTAATTTTCAAAAAATCAAAACTTCCATTAGAAAAAATAAATTTGTTTGTCACAATGTTCAATTTACCCAAATTTATAAGGTATCTGTTTTCTTCCGCAAAGAGTAAGAAACCAAAACTAGCTTCCCTACGACTTATAAAATAAGATCGGACTGTATGAAATTTGCTCAAACACTTTTCAGTACTTGTTCATCAAATTTCTACCAAAAATAAAATTTTTCTCACGATGTAATTTTTAGCATTAATTTGAAGGGTGCCTGTTTACTTCAGCAAAGACATTGCCGCCAAAAGTCGCTTCCCTCTGCCTTAATATTACTACACACACTGTACAAACATAACCAATTGGTACACTAGGTGAAAAAACTTCACTTTTTCTATTTTTTTAATTTAGAGCCGAAATTTTATAAAGAAAAACTTCTTACATGCTGTATCTTTAAGTATCCATTTTGACTTCTTTCGCAGTCCAAAAAGAAAAACATTTTCTCTGACATAAAAGAAAAAAAAAAAGTTGGAACAAAGGTGTCTTTTTAGACAGGATTGTAAATAATGTCAAAAAAAAAAGTTTTTTTTTCTTCTAAGTTTCTGATTTCAAAGGAGGTCTATTTCTATATATAATATATATTTTTGAAGAAGTTTGAAAAATCTTTAATTCAAACAGTACACCCCATGTACCTCTCGTCATTTCAATCAGTGAAGAAAGCGCAAGTGTATTTGAACAAGACAACTTTCTCTTTGTCCACTCTCTCCATCCGACTGTCTTCCGTTTCATTTTCTTTCGTGATCTACCATTTTTCGTACTTTATGTCCTCTAAATGGGATTTCCCATTGAAAAAAAAATTATCTTTTTTTTTCTCAATCGTATTCTATGTTAGAGCTGAATCTTGAGAATTGGATATAAATAAATAAACTTTTTCTTAGAGTGTAAGATTCCGGTGAAAAGCAGCCTTTAGTTTCATATAAGAATGAGTGAATGAGCGTGTGTCTGAATGAGTCATGTCATTCTCTCACTGTGAGTCAAGAAAGGTTATGCCGAGTTTTCGGATTTTTCAAAAAAAAATATATATATATATTATTCTCTTTATATTATAAAAAAAAATGAGGATACGCCCAGTATCCTTGGATATCCAACTTTTCAGAAAAAGGCGTAAATACATTACTTAATAAATAATATACTATGTATTCTTCTCCCGGTGGCGTGATCACTCGGAAACGAATTGTCCTATCAACCTTAACTCTTTCATTAAATAAATTAAAGGATATTTTTCAAAAAAAAATAGAGCAAAAAAAAAATTTTTTTTTTTTTTTGAAAATTCACTTTTAATATTTCCTGTTGCTGGTGATTTTGAGCAAAATAACAAAGTTGGAAACTTCCGTAGTAGTAATCTTAACTAAAAAAAAAACAGCATTACTCTATCGTAATTTCCAAGAGACTGACTTCACTTGACTACATTACATCGTCGGGCTTAACATGTATTTTTTTTTATATTTTCAATTTTGAAAATGTCTTATTTCAGTTGTAAAAGACTATGTTTCTGATTGGTTGTTTTTAGATCCAGTTCTCTATTTTATTTACAAATCTATTGAATTTTTTTGTGGTTTTCAATCTATTTTACAAAAAAAAAAATACCCTCAATTTTCAACAATAGCTTGGAGTGAGAACCAAACCAGGCGGAAATGCATGGGTTCGTGTCGTTAACTTTTATCTACAAGTTTCTAAACAATTCTTCTACCGCTTAGTTCTTAGCAGCTGCTTGACTGCTGCAGCCAAAGTAGCGTAAGTTTTTCCAGAAGATCACTTACTTGTTTGTCAGAAGATAAATTAGAGTCTTATCTTTTTTGCAAAAAAAAATCTTTACGTTTAAGCTAGGGTGTTAGTGTAAGGATAACCGCAAGTCATTATTCTTTTTTTTTTTTTTGCAATCTCTAAAAGTGGGGGGGAATCTATCGCTTCTTTCTTGAGATCTCCATCATTCCTCCATCACCATTTTTATTTTATTTTTTGAAAAAAAAAAATGTGAAACTTTTACCATTTTTCTAACCAAATTACATCGATCGGACGAAACTACCAAATTTTGACATAATTTATATGACCTTTGGGAAAAAAAATGATATTTTTTGAAACGAAATAATGATAGTAAAAAAATCAGGTTATACTGAAAAAAAGAAACAATTCAAATAATATCTTGGTTGAATTTTTGAATTTAATAAGTATTTTTTTACCAAAATGTCCTTGGCATTTTCTATTCCATATGTTTTCGTTCTCAATAGACGTTTTATTATGAGTTTTCTTTTTTTTTTCTTGAATGAGCCCACTTTCACCATGGTGGATTAGAAATGATACGGGTACAATTTTCGTGAGAGTTTTCTGACAGCGGTGTAAGAAAGTAATAAAACATTTACAAATAACAATGGGGGTGAGAATCCCTACTATCCTAAAACTTTATGATCCAACACCAAAAAAAAATAGGTATTATAAGAAATAAAATCGAAGAAAGTACTCAAAAAATTTTTTGTACCATATGTTTTGGTTCTTAATAATTTCATCCCAGAGTGATTCATTTCACACCGCGGCTTGCCACGGAAGACTAAATTTTCAAAAAATTTTATAAATATTCTACCCATTTTTAGCCAAAAGAACATATTTTTTTTTACTTTTTATATTTACTCTCTCCGATCAACAATATAAAATTTAAAAAAAAAAGAAAAAAAAAACAGAACTGGACAAAAGATTAACTACCCTGTATTTTCTTTCACTTTGAAAAAGTTTGTACAGGGTATCCAAACATTTTTGCTCTCTTCTACAGTCCGACTACAAATCTCAAAGACAATCTGAAGATACTTTTTGCCCTATACATTTTGCTAAGGAAAGCAATGTTTTCATAATTATTGATAATCAAACAACATTTTGATTAAATTTTTTTTTTGAACAAAGTACATATTAGCATCAGTTTCGAAAAAACCCATCCAAAAGTAATGAAACAAAGTAAAAAANCGAAAAAACCCATCCAAAAGTAATGAACCAAAGTAAAAAAAAAACCAAATCTCTACAATAACTAGAACAAAAGTTATGAATTATTTGAAAATTGAAATTTTTTTACCTTATTTTGAACCGCTATCTCAAAATANCATAATTATTGATAATCAAACAACATTTTGATTAAATTTTTTTTTTGAACAAAGTACATATTAGCATCAGTTTCAAAAAAACCCATCCAAAAGTAATGAAACAAAGTAAAAAAAAAACCAAATCTCTACAATCACTAGAACAAAAGTTATGAATTATTTGAAAATTGAAATTTTTTTACCTTATTTTGAACCGCTATCTCAAAATAAAAACTGGGCGTTTCAAAAGAACCTCCAAAAATTTTAATTTTCAAAAAAAAAAAAAAAAAAAACAACATAACTTCTGATACATTGATAGTAGAGACTTGATTTTTTCAACTTTGTATCCTACTTTTCAAACCACTTTCTGAAACTGAAACTGTAGAATATTTACCCAGAAAAAATTAAAACTAACAACTTTNCCTACTTTTCAAACCACTTTCTGAAACTGAAACTGTAGAATATTTACCCAGAAAAAATTAAAACTAACAACTTTCCCTACAAAAAAAAATTCTAATTAATAAGATAAATTATAATTACCTACTTTCTCCAACAAAAAGGGTATGAGTATGGACCAATAGTCTCTTTCCTATGAAACATAAATAATTAAGAGTTAGACGTGTAATAACTTGTAAAGTGAAAAGAAATAATGCTTTTTGCATGGGATACTTTCACTTTAGCAAGTAAGGAAATAAACCGGGACTGTAAAAGTCTGAACACCCTGTACTATTGTCAATAAAATAAAAAAAATAAAAAATAAAAAGTTGGAATGTATTACAAAGAATATGTAGAATCCCTTTGACGGATGTTGTTTACTCGGTACATTTGATAACATTAGCTTTTATAAAATTGGATCTTCTTACAGTATACTTTTACATACATAGTTGTTAAAGATGAAAAGAAAGTTAGGAAGCCCAAGTACATGGTGAGAGTCCTTTGGTTATATATATGTTATAGTGATGGTGATGTAGCTAAGGTAGACTTTTATATATACTTTTAGATATACTTTTAGATATAGTTTTTTAGTTCAAAGACAAGAACCTAGGAGTTGGTAACTCATGGATAGAAAGTAATAGGAAGAAGGTAACTTTCCCGTAAAACTTAATTGCAAAAACTCCATGAGCCAGACATATGCTATTGTAGACTAGGGAATTAGACTTCTTCCACTACCTTTACTAAATTCAAACCTTACCGCCAAGGAATATACACTACATTTTTTTTTACCAATCACCAAAGACTTTCTTCTGACTTGTTATTTGCTCTTACCGTAAGTAAATAAGAAGACCTCGAGTAATTGAAGCACAAACAATTAAGTGTTGAATCCTTATATTTGTCTTAGAAATGACCATTAAGGGTCTAAAATTATTATATCTTCGATCCAATGCTACCATTGGTCCAAGGAGAGAATCAAGGGACTCCTACTCCTTCTAACACTGTGTGTAATTAGTTGTAAAGAGAAAGGAGCTCATGCCATATCTAATATTGACTCGTTATTTCACCAGTGTTTTTTTTTTAATCTTACTTCAATAAATCCCCAACAGCTATTACATTCAGAGTAAGAGAGAGTGTTCCAGTTCCAGTTCCAGTTTCAGTTCCAGGGTCTCAAAATTATGATCTAGAGCTTGAAGCTTGAAGCTTGAAGCGTCAGCAAAAAAAAACATTAATAGGAACTAATGGTTGGATTCACCGTGGACACCATGAAGCGATGAAACAATGTTTGGATAGACTTGTTAAGCTAAGTAATGAAATAAGGATGTAAAACCTTGACAGAAAGGAAGAAACTGACTGATTGTAGGTAGCACCGTGGGTGTACTGTTGTTCTCTCATGGTAGGGTTATTTTCAGTTAGTGATGAAATAATAATATAAAACGTCAGTAAGAAATAATAGTATATTTGATTGTCAAGGTGTACTCGTGTCAGAAAACTTCATTAAAATATTGATAGAAGAATACTTCTTAGGTTGTTAGGTTGTTAGGGTTCTAAGGTTTATAGACCTTTAGGTAGAAGATAGAAACTTAGAACTGATAGTACCACAATGGAAATGGTGTCACGGTAAAGTCTTCTTGCACAGTCTCGTTAAGCTAGTTATCAAAAAACGGGCGTTACTAATCATAAAACCATAAAGACAAACATTCAAATCGAATCCATCAGTCAATATCATTTCCTTCACTATGGACACAGCTTTGGTAATTTTATACTAAAATTATTTTCAACAAATTTTAACCAATCCTTAATTCAAATAAAACCAAATCTAACTACATGTTTTACGATTCTATATGTCTAACACCGTGTTTATCTTCAATTAATCACCTATGAAGTTAGGTCTATGACATAGATTCATGTAGTAGAATCGTATAAATTCACCAGTCACCAGTCACCAGTCACCAGTCACCACCGTTGACTAAAAAGTAAAGGATAAAAAGTCAACATCAGTAAAAGTTACGCCCGTATTATACTTCAAGCGATATTCGTCCTTCATTCGAATGAAATGCAGTATGATTGTTAAATTTTTGCAAAAATCTTTAATTGTTTCCAAGGTAAATTGGATTCTTTATTGTTAATTATTGAATTTTTGCAATAAAAGATCCAATTTACCTTAGAAAGAATTAATATTTTTGTAAAAAATTCAATAATCATACTGCATTTCATTCGAACGAAGGACGAATGACATGAAGTAGTATAAATACGGGCGTTAGTGCGAATCAAACTAATAAAATTATTCAAATTTCACAAAACTTTTTGCAGCCCTGTTCAAAAAAAAAAAAAACCTTCAGGTGCTAATCCATTGATTTTCAGATGCCAAAAAAAAAATAAATAAAAAATAAAAAAATTGAAATAATCTTAAAATTTTACAACCCTGGGGTAGAAAGCTGTCTAAATCGATTAGAGGGAAGATCCGGTTGACATGTCTCAAGGAAATAGGTTCTGGAATCCAACTTATAAGAATTTTAGAGTAAAAAAAAAAATAATACTTGAACAGTGTTTGCCTAACTCGAATGTCATTGGGTATAGAAGTACCCTTCGGAGAGTTTAAATAATTTATCCGAATTTTATCCTCCCAACCCGATAGTTTTTTATTGGTTGGAGATAAAATTGGATCCTAAAAGTCTTCTGAACAGTATATATAGGTTATATAATTCATTCGACCATGATACCATGATACCATGATAC
Source organism: Holacanthella duospinosa (assembly GCA_002738285.1). Taxonomy (NCBI): domain Eukaryota; kingdom Metazoa; phylum Arthropoda; class Collembola; order Poduromorpha; family Neanuridae; genus Holacanthella; species Holacanthella duospinosa. The sequence continues at coordinate 8,138 of NIPM01000250.1, read as the reverse complement.
CATGATACCATGATACCATGATCATATGGTTTTGGTCAATGATCCAACTTTCTTTATTATTCTTTACCCGCCCCTAGTTCACAATGGAAATGGAACTCCTTACGACATTGTCGTCACCATCGTTATTATTATCCCAACGACTTTTCTCTATTTAGATAATATAGAAAGGAAGTTTTGAATTTAAAAAATTATCATTCAATGACTCTTTTCTCTACTTTAACAATGGTAAAACAATAGTTTTGAAGACTAAAGAATATAATTTTAAAAAAAAATAGATTTACTAACTTAATTCGAGTTAAGTCGTTGAGAAGAACAAATGTCCTCCTTAGCATGAAACCTTTTGTTTCCATAAGTTTTATTCTTAAATTGGAAGAGACTGTTTGTTAGTAGAAACGTTCCAATTACTCCCAGTAGAGAGATCATGGAAGATACTCTACAGAATTCTATTTGGAGATCAATTCCATGAGAACGAGATGCATATCATCCAACGTCAGATGGTTTTTCTCTGACGGTATTTTCCTATTGGTTACTTTTTCTAGAAAACTAGAGGATTCCCGATTGAGGAGAAAAAGAGAAAATTCAATAGTCTCTTCCAATCCCATCTTCTTCTAGTTACAGAGAGAGAAACAGTGATTGGATGAAAATCAAACTTACATTTTCAGCCTTGTAGAAACTACGAGAGTATGCAAGGTTTCAAAGTAGCGTCAAATTGGCAAAAAAAAAAAAAAAAAAAAAAATTTCATGTATTTCATGTTACCACTTGCTAAAATTCTAAAATGTGTGAAGCTTTCTCTTTTCATTTTCTTTCTCCTAGTCATCATTTGAATATAAATTAGTTTGTGGAGTAGGACTGTACACTACTGACTGTAGTATTACTAATTGATAAGACAGTGTAGTTGTTTCTACATTTTAGAGAAATAATTCATACAAACTTGTAATTAAGTTGGATACCACATGAAATCCGAGTGAAGTTTTGTTTTAGCAAATTTATGCAAAAAAAAAAGAAAGAAAAAAAGTTGCGAAAAAGTAGAAAAGGTTGTAAATTTTTTTTTGAAATTGAATTACAAAAAAAAAGTAAGAGTTTTCAATGAATTTATGTAATTCTTGTTAATCCTCGACTCAATAAATTTTTTCAATGAACTGTCATTGGACTGTCAATAATTATTAAATTATTTTTATAAACTTGAGAAAACATATTATGTAAAATAATTTATTTTTTTTTTGCTCACCTTGTACAGCCGGTTAGTCAAAATTATTCGTTTGAATGGTAGCGGTTTCGTTTCCATTATTAAAAATCAAAAATCTTTGTTCAAATTATAGTATCTAGAATATATATATATATTTTATATATTATTATAACCACTTAAGTTTTGGAGTTTTAGATAAATTACGTACAATATGGACACTAGAAATCCTGATAAAATACGATTATTATTCTTGGCACTGTATTTTTCAGACATGAACTTTCGCTCAACAGAGAATCCGTTTTACACTTCATAAATTTTCTTCTAACCAACCAATCCATGAGTTTTCTTCGGACTTGTAGAGAAGCACCAATAAGAAACAACTGCTGTCAAAAAAAAAAATAATATAATATTTCGTATTTTTTTTTATATACTTTCGTTCTCAAGCTGTACTCTTATTATTTAGTCTAAATTACTCCACTGGATGTGATTGTTTTTGTGATCCTAATAGAGGAAGACAAGGGGCTAATGAGTCTTCTTTAGTAAGAGTAAGTAAGATCAAAGAGTACTTTTTTTTTGTTTTTTTTTTTGATTTCCAAGTAAACCAGATGTCTGATAACTTAAGTTAGGCTTTGGTTTTTTTTTTAACAGACGGAAATTAGAAAAGCCGGTGAAAGTCAAGAGTTTGCAGAAGAACCACTTTCTCTTACTTTCTTTCTCGTCGAGACTCTGACAAGGAATGAGAGAAAAAACTGCCATCCGACGCAACATCGACTCTACCAACCTCAACTCTTCAGAAACTTACTATAAATTGTTACACTTACCTAAAATTTGAGGGTTGTTTTTTATCCGATTTTCAGTTCTTTTTTTTTTTTTTTTTTTTTTTTTTTTTTTTTTTTTTGTGTGTGCTTTTATTCAATCGTCTCCCAGTTGGGTAAGATTAAAACTTCAACTGGAGAAAGTGACAGAATCCAAAGAAAAACTGTAAGTTTCTTTGGGCAAAAAAAAATGAAAAAGAAGATGATGAAAGGACAAAATTCAAAGGGTTTAATGACCCAGTTTTTTTCATTACTTGGAATAGTTGAATTAGAGACTAGAGATTGGGTTCGGAATAGATTTTTTTTTTTTGAAAAGTAAGAAGAAAAAATGAAAAAGATAATTAAAATTGGAATAAATGAAAATTTTTGTCTTTTACAAATCTCCAAGAGAGACGATATCAAAGAAGAACAAAAAAATAAAATAAAATTTTCTCAATAAACTGTGACAAGGTGTCAACAGATTTTTTAAACTAACTTTCTCCGTTTTCTCCAAGTCTCACATGATTATTATGATCATAAAAGTTAGTTTTAGAGTAGGGTGAATAAAAAGGCGCGAAATAAAAAATTTAAATTAAAAAAAAATGATCTATGTCATAGCCATTCGTCACATGTCAGCTCTATAGCTACGACATAGAAAAACTAAAAGTTAGAAGAAAAAATTGGTTTTTATTAAGGTTTCTAGATATAAAANATTTAAATTAAAAAAAAATGATCTATGTCATAGCCATTCGTCACATGTCAGTTCTATAGCTACGACATAGAAAAACTAAAAGTTAGAAGAAAAAATTGGTTTTTATTAAGGTTTCTAGATATAAAAAAAAACTTACGTTTTTACGCCACTCAAAAACTTAAGACATTCTGTATAAGTTGGGAGGGAAGCGGGACGATGGGGAGAAGCGGGCGGTCGGATTCATCAACTTTTGATCATTTTGCCCAATAATGATAATTTTTTAAGATTTTTTTTTAAAATTTTTTCCTTAATTATAATAGTATCTTGTCAACTTTGATGAATTTTGAATATCAAAAATATATATAATAATTATATGTTGAAGCATGGCTAGAGCAGTAAGAGGAGCTAANGAAGCATGGCTAGAGCAGTAAGAGGAGCTAATTAAGTACAATTCTTCACTGTCTACTACTCATTTCCTGTTTCATTGAAAATAAAGTAGCGATGGAGAGATTTGTCAACTTCAAAAAATTTCCTTTGGAAGTCCTCCAAAGGAATTATAATCCAAATGTTGACTGTGTTATTGAGTAAAATTAATTATCGACGACTATCTCTATGAATAGGTCCAACACTAATGAAAGGAACTTTTAGACTAAAGGAATGGAAGCTCCAAGTCTTGGATCCATCCTGTATAAATTAACAATGAAATCACAAAGTATGAAAAACTATTATTGGGATTAGTTTAAGTTTTTAGGGTTATTTATATTAATTATGAGCATAAGGGACTAACTTCTAGTCTTGTTTTTCATTATTACAAAATTTTACATATGAATAGAAAGATTTTTAATTATTTATGATTCTTAACACTCTTGTTAATTTCGCTAGAGCTTAAATTTCTANATATGAATAGAAAGATTTTTAATTATTTATGATTCTTAACACTCTTGTTAATTTCGCTAGAGCTTAAATTTCTACATTTTCTACTTTTGTTCAAAAGAACATAATGAATTGAAAAGTTTTGACAGTTTGGAATATTTCAAAAAAGATTTTTTCAATCTGAAAATATTTTTTAAAAAAAAGTAATAAATAAATGTTTTTTTTTACAATGTTTTTGTTGTCTTTTGTGACTTTTGATGTATACTTATTGGATATGTTTATAAACCAAACTTCAAAGTATCAACTTTTTTATACTAAAAAAAAAAGAAGAGAAAGTTCCCTAGCAACAAGTTTGAAGAATGGATAAAGGAATTTTGTTTTATGTAAGTCAATAATAATAATAATTATTATTTTAGAATTTATTTTTTCAAAAATATTTATAAGTTATCAAAACAATGACCAACAAACATTCCCTTGAGGTTCAGAAAAACATGATGTCTTCTGGTGACAATACGACGGACATTACAGAAATTGTCCAAACTGAAAACGACATCATTCTCAACAAACCTATCACTCATTTAGGTAATTTGAAACTTCAAATTATGTTTAAAAAAAACGAGCGATTTATCAAAAAAAAAAAACGAAATTTTTTTTTTTCTAGAAACTTTCTCCATTGTCTCTAAGTCTGAAGAGGTTGAAAATAAGCTTCCTTCCAATCCATNTTTTTTTTTTCTAGAAACTTTCTCCATTGTCTCTAAGTCTGAAGAGGTTGAAAATAAGCTTCCTTCCAATCCATCAATTGTTCAAAATTTGATCGAGTATTACAACCGGAAAGCTCAAGATGCTTCCGCTCAAAGTATGTCAGAAGTAATTGAATCATATATTGTAATAATTGAGGGATTCACCGAAAAAAAAATGTATATATAATACGCCATTTCAAAATTGGAATCAAAAATTTTGTTTACAAAATAAAAACAAACAAATTATGAGGACAGAGTCAAGAAGTCAAGGACGAGCGCAAAGTCGTCAGTAGAGTATGTATTAAGTATTGAAATTTCCAATTTCATTAGCAAAATTCAAATGTACAGGGTCAATAATCTTGTATTTTGGACTTTCTGATTCGTAATTCAGTTTCTAAAATAAAATTTTAGTTTGTTATTATTATTTTGCTGTCAGAATGAGAATTTTTATAAAAATCCAAATTTTCAAAAAAAAAAGCCTAAGGGAAAAATTTTTTTTTTCCAAATTCCGTCTGTTATATTGTTGTACTATATCAAGAGCTACTACATTTTCCTAAATTAATAAATAATAAGAAATTATGTCTGTCAACGCAGCAAAATCACAGAGAAAAGCAGAGTAAGGATTGTGGTTTTGAGAAACGTTAATCTTAACAGAGAAAATGGTTGTTTGGAAAGATGTCAAGTTTGTAAATTGACATTGACAATAATGTACTTTTGTAGTAGTCTCAAATTCTGTCAGTTTAGGGCGTGGCTTTTGGACCACAATCTCTCACAATGACAGTTTGGACATCTCTACTATGTAGTCATTAAAGACAAAAATAATTAGATAAACTTCTTTTTATATCATAATGTCAACGGAAGTCACTCCAAAGGTTGATGTTGAACTATTTGCTGACTACTATATGGTTCTNTTTTATATCATAATGTCAACGGAAGTCACTCCAAAGGTTGATGTTGAACTATTTGCTGACTACTATATGGTTCTTTACATATATGTACAAACTTTTCAAATGGCGTTTTATATATAATTTTTTTGGGTAAAGTGCTAAAAAAAACTTTTTTTTTTTCTGTTTATTCACCGACTTTTTAGAAGACCCTTTGGTCCAAACTGGTAGTATTTCAAAAAAAGATGAAAATTTCATCACACGGACTGACNACTATGTAGTCATTAAAGACAAAAATAATTAGATAAACTTCTTTTTATATCATAATGTCAACGGAAGTCACTCCAAAGGTTGATGTTGAACTATTTGCTGACTACTATATGGTTCTGCATAAACTTTTCAAATGGCGTTTTATATATAATTTTTTTGGGTAAAGTGCTAAAAAAAACTTTTTTTTTTCTGTTTATTCACCGACTTTTTAGAAGACCCTTTGGTCCAAACTGGTAGTATTTCAAAAAAAGATGAAAATTTCATCACACGGACTGACTCCAAAGAAAAACTTGAAGAAGAATCATTAGGATCAACCAATGAGTATGAATACCTAATTAATGAACCTGAACAACCTGTCACAAGACCTCAGGCAATATTGAACCAATGGGAATTGTACGAACTAGAAGTTGCCCAAGAAGCCATCCACCTCAATGATCTCAATGGCCATACTAGTAACCNCTTTTTTTTTTCTGTTTATTCACCGACTTTTTAGAAGACCCTTTGGTCCAAACTGGTAGTATTTCAAAAAAAGATGAAAATTTCATCACACGGACTGATTCCAAAGAAAAACTTGAAGAAGAATCATTAGGATCAACCAATGAGTATGAATACCTAATTAATGAACCTGAACAACGTGTCACAAGACCTCAGGCAATATTGAACCAATGGGAATTGTACGAACTAGAAGTTGCCCAAGAAGCCATTCACCTCAATGATCTCAATGGTCATACTAGTAACCCCATACAAAACTCTAGTAAAATTGACCAAAAAAATTGTTTCTGGTACTATAAAGTTGGAAGTAATGGAAATAATGTCCCAGTGGTTCAAAAAACATTTTCTTCTAAATTAAATATGTTATTTCGTCGACCATCTCCAACTACTGAAGAGGAAGAAGAGTTATTCATGAATGAATACTGGAAACAATGTACTATTTATGAATAATTACTNCTTCTAAATTAAATATGTTATTTCGTCGACCATCTCCAACTACTGAAGAGGAAGAAGAGTTATTCATGAATGAATGCTGGAAACAATGTACTATTTATGAATAATTACTATAACTTTCACTTAAAAGCATCTATTCAAAATTTGTTAATTAATAAAAACCTTTAATGTACACTACACAAGTCAAGGGATACTAAGAAGTCAATAATATATTAACTTTAATTTGTCATTGGTTCAAATTATTCCGGTGATCTCCCACTGGATACTAATAGTAGCCAATAGTGACAAGAATCACTAGCGTTCAAGTTCAAGTTGTAACAAAATGTTTAAAAAAAAATGATATAAAATACAGTATGGTTCAACAAATCCTATATTCTCTTGAGACAACCCTTGTAAAAAGAATTTGGCGCGAAATTCAAAAAGTGAAAGGATTTAAAATTTCTTACAATACCAACAGCTCTATGGTTCATCTATGATGACGGTAGACTATGAACTTATTGGAGAAAATCAACCTCGACCTCTGCTCTCTGACTCATTAAACTCTTGAGCCTTAGAACCTTTCATTTTTCATTACTAGTACAGTCCAGTTTCTTTTTGTTTGTATTGACTAAGGCCTCTTACTTTGTATTCTATATTTACCTCTAAGAATAACTATATTGCTTGATAACAGTTTCTATATAATACCTAAGGTTCTACTTAAAAGGAGCAGTTACTAATGTGTAAGTCAGACCTCTTCTAATATTTCATTAAACTATTCTCATACAATATCTGTTGCTCACAATCCATAATTTATTATTACATGGTAGCATTAACGTGGTTTTGTGAAAAACGGAATTAACGTGGTTACGAGCAATCAAAGTATTGTTGAACAATAGTGGTAGAAAATTAGTAAAAAGAAAAGAAGTTAAGGAAGGTCAGAATATGAGTACTGTCAGAAAAATTGAGTCAGCCCATGTGGTTACGTTAAGTGAGGGTAATTATTCACAGTGGAGGATACAAATCTCCCTCATTCTCAAAGCAACTAAACTTTGGCAAATTGTCGATGGAAGCTTGACAAGACCGGATTCTAATCCAGACAATTGGGATGACCAAGACATCCAGGCTCAAGCCATAATCATTCCAACGCTTGACGCGGTGAACACAAATCATGTTTATTCCTTTAAGACATCAAAGGAGATGTTTGATGCTTTGAAGGACATACATTCAAACGACTCCGTTCTAAACAAACAACACACTTTGTCAACATTCCTTAATTACAAAGTCAAAGACGGAGAGAGTATTGTTACTGCTTATTTGAAAATGGCTCAACTCACCAGAGATTTAAGAGAAATGGGCATGAATGTGGACGATGAAATGGTAATTTCGAAGATAGTGTCCAGCCTTCCTGTGAAGTATGCTAGTTTCAAGAAGGCATGGGACAGTGTTGATGCAAGTAAGCAAACCATGTCAGCCTTACTCTCCAGACTTAGAAAAGAAGAACTGGAAACTTCATTTCAAGAAGAGGAAAATGAAACTGAAAAAGACAGAAGGGATTTGGCTTACCATTCCAAAGGAAATTTCGGCGCAAAATATTCAGAAAAACAATTCAATGATCGTGAAGAAAAACTAAAACAGTTGAAGAAAAGGACCAACTGTTTGAACTGTGGAAAACGTGGTCATTGGAAGGCAGAATGCCGACTGTAAAAGGCAGGTGAATGTCGAAATGAGAGAGAACAACCAGCCAATGCATTTGTGGCTTCAAAAATCTTTCATCC
>NIPM01000249.1:102032-288535 GCA_002738285.1 Holacanthella duospinosa | reverse complement strand
TTATGGAATTTCATAACAAAATTACTATTATACTGGACAAGTATATACCTATGAAAAAAATAAAAGTCAGAAGTAAACAATCCCCATGGCTGAATCATGATATAATGAAAATCAGAAAGCTAAGGGATAAAATCTACAGAAAATTTCTAAAGACTAAAAATCCAGAATTACATTCACAGTATAAAATTTAAAAAAATAAAGTGACAAATACTATATCAAAACAAAAAAAAATGTATTTTAACGATCAATTTCAAGAAAACAAATCAGATATAAAAACATTATGGAAGATAATGGACAAATTAACGAATTATAAATCAAAACCTGTAAAAAAATTCTTGTCACTTAGAAATGAAAAAAACGAAAAACATGAAAGTAATGAGGATATAAGTGAGATACTAGCTAAAACCTTTTTTGGTAGCAACAAAACAAATAGAGTAAATATTTACAAAAACTAATAACCTCATTTCTGACATTGTAACTGAACAATGCATTTTTAAGTCGATCAAACAAACAAAACCGTCAACAATCTCTAGCGACCCTATTCCACCATTGTTTCTTAAAGGCATGAACGCTTTAGCTACTAAGCCATTGTGTATGATTTTTCAAAAAATGTTTAATTCTAAAATATTTCCACATATATGGAAGCAAGCCGAAGTTACTCCTCTATATAAACGGAAAGGTAATATGGATTTACCATCTAACTATAGACCTATTTCAAACACAATGTTTCTTAGTAAGGTATTTGAACGAGTTTTAAAAGAAAAGTTAAAAACTTACTTGGAACAAAAGTGTCTGCTTTCAGAAAATCAACATGGGTTTAGAAATGGTAGATCTTGTGCTACTGCATTAAAAGTCTTAACATCGTTCATATACGAAAAACTGGATAATCCTAAAAGTAGAGTTCCAGTGATTTTTGTTGATTTTAAAAGAGCTTTTGACTCAGTAGATCACTCATTACTTCTACATACGTTGAGTAAAGAATATGAAATAGATACTAATATCATTAATTTACTGGAGAGTTACTTAAAGGGGCGTAAAGTAAAAATTAAAGTAAATGATGAATTGTCAAAAAGCTACGAAATATTTGAGGGCGTCCCACAGGGTTCAATATTGGGCCCTATGTTATTTTCTCTCTTTATAAATAACTTAAAGGAAGTTTTTGAGAATAAAGAAATAGATTTCATACTATATGCAGATGATCTAGCAATATTCTGCTATAACAATGATATACACAAATCTATAGCAATATTATCTGAAACAATGAAACTTCTGGATAATTGGTGCAATAAGACAGGTTTATTAATGAATTATGAAAAACAGAGTTCATGATTTTTAAAAAACCGATGGATAATTCAAATATAACAGTGGGTGAAGTTAAATTTAATGATAGAGTTATAAAAAAATCGGAATCTTTTAAATACTTGGGAATAGTGTTAGATGAGACTCTCTCATTTTCTCAACACATTTATAATGTGGAAAAAAAAGTGGCAAGAGGGTGTGGTCGCCTAGAATTTGTTAAAAGAAAAATTAATCATCACATATTTAAAATACTACTTAATGCTTATGTTCTATCACATATCAATTTCTGCTATTCAGTATGGGTTGACAATCAAAATAAACTGACTAATCTTCAGAACAAAGTTGATAAAATTTTAGTCTCATTATTTTTTCCAAATACAAGTAAAAGAAAAAATGTAAGGGCCCAGTACAAAACAAGGATTTTTTACAATTCTAAACTGCGATTGGAATTTGACAATAATGATATGAACAAGCTATATGACTCATGTAATATTCTTAGTTTGGAAGAGAGACTAAAATATATTACGTTAATTGAAACTTATAAATTACCAAGTACAAGAATTCTAAATCTTGAAAAATACTTTATGGTAAAAGAACACATCTATGACTCAAAACTAAAGGGAACTTTTGAAATGATTAGAAAAAATACTGAGTTGTCTAAAAAGTCTTTCAGTGATAGAGCAATACTGATATGGAATAAATTCATCCAAAGTCATAACTTGGACGAAATAGTCACATTGGGAAAGTTGAAAAAAGAAGCTAAAGAGTGGGTAAAGGAATCGAGAACTGTAGAATTTACCAGTATGTAAATTAACTATGGGCTATAACCAACTCATGCCAATTCAAAGTGTAAATCACTCTAAAAATTAAGATTACTTATTATTATTTTACTTAATTAGTCCTGCGTATGCGGGGGTGTCTTAGCAAATTAACATTTTTATAAAAATGATGCTCTCTGACACTTGAATAAATTATCAAACAAAACAAAACAAATTAATCAAATGGGAGTAATTTCTTTTACAAGTAGAATGCGAATCTGGCTTACTTTGAAATACACAGGATCTGCAATATAGTGTCAAATGAAATTTCTAACTTACTTTTTTCAAGTCAAGATAACGAAGTGGAGAATCTGATCTTGAAGTAGAAGAGGAGGCTAAAAGCCATTCTTATCCACTTGGAATTTGCAAACTTTTTCTGGACACTGTGTAGTAAAATTTACAATAGAGAGTAACGTCCAAAATATATCGTCTTCTATCTATCTGCAAACTTCCAGAAACTTATATCTTATAAGCTAAAGTAAACACAAGTTGTCTGGTACAAATAATTGTTGAAATTAATAAACCTTCGTAGTGCGTAAAGATGATGACTATTCGTTTTCTTTGGTGAATATTTTGCATAATTGTTACTTAATCCACTACTTCACTCTAGATTTCTTCCAAATTAAGCTATATACCGCGAATGCGAAGATGGGAAAATGCCTCTCCAATAATAGTGCAGTCTCTGTTAGTTATTTGTTTCTTCAATGTAAAGTTATTCTCGCTAAAACCGAAAAGCGTTCTCTTAAAATTTTTTCGTATCATTACTTCAGAAATGTACCAATACAATTACGACATGAGTAATAGTAACATATTATGGATTTCATCCGTTTTAGAATATTGATTTTGAGCACACCTTATATAAAGTATTCGATATCGAAAACACTTTCCAGGCAAAATTGGTAATTTTTTATAAAAAAAAAGTAATGAATTTCCATAGATTTTATTCCATAATTTGCAAATTCAGCGGGAGATTATTCTTACGACTTATGCCAACGCTTCAAAAATTATTTCTGCCTTTTGTTTTTAATTCACACTCAATGCTTCTAAAGATATAAATATTTTAATATCGAGGTTTGTTATGTGAGATATAAAATATTGAAATATTGATATTGAAGAATGCAATTCATATTAAATGACCTGAGTACAATGAATATCAGCGTTATGGCGTATATTTCCTTTGTGAATACAGGTTCGTTCTTTATTTATTAAAACATACAGGATCATTTGAGAGTAGCTCCGGGCTTTAAAAATTGAAAAGGTTTTTTGATAGGAGTGTAATTTTTGATTCATTGGATAGCTGAATTTCAATATGAAATATTGGTCACAATCAAATATTCTATGAACCAGCATTAGGAAGGTCAATTCATGATCAAATGAAAACTTTTAATTTAGGAATAGATTTACAATGGATGCTTTTATTATAATAGATTTAAACAATTCGTTTCAGCAGTCTTTGAAACATCCAAATCAAATAATTCAAGATTTGTTTCAAAAATTTCTGAATGCCAATCTTAATGCTAAATTAAACATTTTCCGTTTCATCATGAACTACTGCTAATAATGGGGATCCTTGAACTGTGCGACTATGTCCAATTTTCCTTCTTTAAATTAAGCTTTGCAATGAATCAAAAAGGAGACCCGTATGTCAACTCAATAAAGAGGTACCGAAATTCAAAAGCCTGAAGTTACTTTCAAATACAGGGACAGGGGATACCCCACAGTCTTACCTAGCACCCTCTCAAACTTACACAAATGGGCAAACAGTTTCTTAATTTCCTTTAGAACACACTAAATTAGTTTATTATATGCTCGAAATGACCCCCATCCATTTCAATGCAATGGCCAAGGCGGTCATCAAATGCCCTTCTAACGTTTTGTAGCATCTGCGGTCTGTTATTTAAAGTATCAACGAAGTTCTGCATCCGATCGTTCAGTTGAGGAATATTAATTGCGCGAGGAGTATTAAGAATTGTCGACTTCATAAACCCCCTCCAAAAGTAATCGAGTGGATTTAAGTCCGGGGATCGAGCTGGCCACTCCGCAGCCCCTCGCCTTCCGATCCACTTGTTTGGCCAAAATGAATCCAGAAGGTTTGTAGTCAGATTTGCGTATTGCGTGGATGCCCCATCCTGTTGCCACCACTAATTTTGCAACTGAATACCTTGTTTCGCTGCGGCGAGTTGACATTCAACAATAATTCTGGACTCCAACATTGGGACATAAGCAGCATTGATATTTCCATCAAAGTAATAAGGTCCTACAACCTTGCCCAACCTTACTTAATAGTGAATAACTTAAGCCCAACCTAATGGGCTTAAGTTATTCACAAACCCTTTTTTACACTAAAAATCAATCAACATGAAATGAATTGATGTCAAATTATCTAAGAAGTGGGATTTCTTTGTCCATTTATGATTGAAGATAGGAGTAGGCGTGTGGAGTATCCCCTGTCAGTTGTTATTGCCTGTCCCTGTATATCTAGACAAAGGAAAATACATCTGAATAAATTGATACCTGGGGCAAGTTTTTCCTCATCTTTTGAACTTCTCCTCCAAAACAGAAAAAAAAGTCCAAGAATGATCACAAGAGCAATGACGTTCAGCATGGCTCAAAACTATTGTTGATCGATGTCTTAACAGAAAGAGAATGAGTTGATGCAGGCATTAGAATGTATTTCAACATACTACAAAAGTGTGTATTTGAGTGGATTCTGGTTATAATATCTATGTAAAGACTAAGTTTTTGCGTGTGGGTAAGCAGGGGTTCATCACAACGCAATAATGAACAGGCTTCCAAATGAAAAAAATATTACTTGATTAGGAGTGGTGTTCTTCATAACCATGAGTCTGCTTCTAATTCTGATTACCCTGACTCCCAGGGGTTTTTGGGTATTAATCAATTAATTACACATACTTCTTTGCTTTTGTGAGTCATTCAGGATAAGAGGTCGACAAAATATTTCCTATCAAACGGTGAAATATTTATTTATATTTATTAGCAAAACCCCCAAACTGTTGACAATGATATTTATTTTTATAATAAATACGAACAATTTGTAGATACAGTGGAATTCGTATACTGTCACGCCAATGGAGCCCAAATTTATGGTAATTTTAAACGAAGGTGACAGAAAGCGATTTAGGCAACTTTTTTAATTTTGTTGCTTAATACACGGTCTTTGGTGACTATAAACGGGTTTGTGAATCTTGCTATACCTGTTAATTTTACTATGACAGAGTGAGTGTTCAAAATTACACGTCTAACCTAAAGAAAATTGTCAGTAATTTTTTTCTGTACACAAAATGAAAATGTTTCTTCGGTGATGATTTTTCCAAATTATCTAAGTAATAGTTAGCATCTTTTGAAGCTCGAACGTTTGTAACATCACAAAGAATCCACATCTTAATTTTCTCAAGACTCTTCTGAACTTGTTCCATACTAGGAATATGTTCATGTCCAACTAAACTGTGTTTTTACTTGCAGCATGTTCAATCTGGTTCATTTTTTTAAACGAGTTTCACTGTATTAAAAAAATTGTATCGATTTTTTTATAACTTTTTTTTGAATAAAATTATATTGCTCAAAATATTTTTCTTAAACAGAGGTAGTTTTATATTTTAGTTATTCGCCAAATTTTAAAAGAAAATTTGCGAATGCGAAGCAAAGTGAATAGCCAAAAATTATTAAACCGCGTTAAACATTGCTATTGGTAATCACATATCGCAACTGATTAGCTCTAAATCTACGGTGACGCTACTTACATAAGGTGCTACTCTTTCTGTGCTAATGGGACATATGCATAAATTGTTAACCAGGCATTAATTGGAACAAATATCAAACAAAGTTTCAGTTTCTCAAACCCAACGAACTGAAGATCTTATAAACAAAAAAATTCGAGCTCGTACAATAAATTTAAGGGTAATTTTGGAAGGCTATAAAGTAGATAGAAATTATACGTTTAAATTAGTGAGAACAAACCGTATGATTAGCAAAACATGTACATTCATTTGGCAACTCCAATTTTCATATAACGCGGCATGCAAAAATCTGAACAAAGCAACATCTAAATGCAGAGCACATGCAAAATTACCACTTATTTTCTAACTCAAAACGTAACCTAAGGACTTAGAAACTCATTTAAAGAGATTTTATAGTTTAAGAAATTGTTATCTATACTTCACTACTACTTGTTTTTTATCCTAATTTAATGATATTTTTTTATGAATCCATCCAAAAATATCACTAGTTCCAATGAAACGTAGAATTGATTTTATCACTAAACTGGTTTGGTTTATTTGCCTCTGCATCTTTATATCTCATTGCAGTGATTTTTACTACTTGTAGTATAACTCAGTTTTTCAGCATCCAATTATTTTGAAGTTTCGTATAATTATAACCTAATAAAGATATTCCAAGACGACTCCGTAAACTAACGTCCAATCTCGCTCATGAGGAACACACTCAAACTTTTTACTAAAATTTAAAATACAGTAGCCGACGGATACAAGACCTCTTATTTGGCAACGGCAAATCTGGGTTTTAAGAGCGTGGTGGTCTTATAACGGATATAAGACCCATTGGGTTTCTATGAAAAGTATAAGGAGGTACTAGTGATGTGGCGGATATCCGGCGTCTAAAACTCTGCCGGATAGACTATCCGCCGGATACCGGATACTTATAGGTATCCGCGCGGATAATTTTCTAGACAATTTTTTCAAAAATCCTGAAAAATGAATCAATAATTTTATTAGATTTAATATATTGGATTATACAGAGTGAGTTAATAAGGGCTACGTAGAGATCCTCACTCCACCGCACCTTTCTGTGTCACCCACTATAAATCGGCGTCAGAATTTGTTTATTTTATAACATCACATGTTGTTACATTTAAAACAAAGAATCATTTAGTCGAAACTTGTTTTATCTAAATTGGAGTACCGCCGATGCTTCGACTGATTTAGATCAAATATCGCTACCGGGATCCAGACGCCTCATTCGAGCAGCTGCTTGCCTGAAATAGTGCTGATTTTATACTTTCTTAAGTTTTACAAATTTAGGAAACGATAACTTCATTGTCTATCAGCATTCCATACACTCCCAGACGATATCACGGTAGCTTTTTGCAGAAACATTTTTTTCTATCTCGATGGGTAGACTCAATATATTGTCAACCGTTGAAGTAAACGGATCCTTTTTCTCTCTCGTCCATTTTGGATAATTTTTAAATATTAATTTATGAATTTATTAATTTATTTGATTCGTTGGTTTTAGTAATTTTTTTGACCCTTGATTACCCGACTTCACAGGACACCTATATTTAGGACCTTGGAGGACCCAATTCTCCACAACTCATTCGGCGGGATGTTTAGATTGTGACAAATCTATCATCACGCGTCAGTTTTGCGTAAACTTGCGTTACAGGCGATTCGCTTCAACTACAATATTTCCTAAACACTGTCAGTGGGATTAGCCGGATTATTCCATGTTCCATCGATTTGATTTATCAAAATTACGAAACAATAAGAAAAATATTGGAGAAGTAGATCAAAAATGTTGCATTATATAAAATCTTTGATAAAATATGCATCAACTTAAATGTAAACCAAGTTACATATGTGATTAAGATAGGCACTCATGAACAACTGAGTTCAATTTGTTGCACATTACGTTTGGAGAATGAAGAGGAACAAAACAGGGCGATATATTAAAATTAGTGGAGCTGAAAACTGAAATAGTATAAAGAAATCGGTGGAAAACGACGACCATTTAAAAAAACACTTTATTTCCACTGACATTTGGCTGAAATTAACTAAGAGGTAACATTATATGAAGTCTAGATATTCAAAATATGTTGAGACCCAAGAGTTAGTCATAAAACCAGCCTTAACATTTGCTTGCCTTTGTAATGAATGAAATATGAATACAAATTAGTTATGACAAGTTAAGAGTAAATGTTACACCTTCTTTGCATTAGAGATTTTCCAAAATCACAGAGTAATGTTGTGGACTGATGACAAGCTTTGCACTATCTGGTAGGACGGATGACTTGCTTCCCTCCTCAAATTTGATGGAAAATTTTGATACGAACATTGTGATGAAAATAAATAAGATGTCCATGGCCATTTCTTGTCCAGGGCAAATCCTCTTCCCTGAAATAAAAATTGTTATACTAAAACAAGTGTTCTTCGAAGAGTATAATTACATGGCATCGTTTATAGAATTCATAATTTTAATTTATCATATATTACTCACCAAATCCAAACTGAGCCACTCTCTCTACGTTAGCTGGAATTAATTCACCTGTGGTGGGTTCAATGAACCTCTCTGGCCTGAACTCCTCAGGGTCTCCCCAGTAGGACTCATCGTGAAAACCAGTGTATAAATTATATATCAGCAACGTCCCCTTCGGAAGTATAAAATTTCCATACTTCAAGTCTGCAGAGAGACTTCGAGGAGGAGGAATTGGTGCATACTCAGCACGCCGCATCGTTTCCAAGATAAAAGCGCGAATGTAAGGCATTCTAAAAATATTAACAATAAAAGTTTAATTTCCACAATCCAGATACATGACTAAAAGAACAAATTCTAATTTAATCGACATCTGTTTTGACGAATCTTGTTTTAAATTGTCGGTAAGCAAACATTTTGTATACATTATTAAGAGACTCAAAATTCCTAGTTCTAACGGAGGGGATGGAGCTAATCACGTGCACTATGGATAATTATTTTTGCATGATGCATTTTTATCCAAATTCAACTAATCTGGAAACAAGGATTTATTAAATTTGCGCACCCATGTTAAATATTACAGCACGCAAGCTGTATATTCATTGCACCTCTAAAAATAACATGGAGCCATTAAATAAAAGATCACTTTGTCATGTACAAGTTGAAATTTAGATGTTATCCAAGAGCACAAAATCTATCGACGAAACAGGTTGGAATGAATTTTCGTTTTGATTGGGAATAGTTTGACTATAATGACCATTAAATTAAAATAAAATTATCATTCTAAAAAGTGACATCTTGCTTTCCTGTGCGAAGTGACGGTGGATTGCTTTATCTTTGAAGGAAATTATAAAACAAATTACTTTAGTAGAGTAGTAATAATTAGAAAACACGATCATTTTGAAACCTTACATCACTGCTAATTCAAGCATTGAAAACGAAGTCGTCGGAGTCTTTAACTCCATGTCCGAACTCAATCTCAAAGATATCTAGAAAATTAAGGACCTCTATTACTCAAATATTAATTTTTACAATAGTGTTGCTACATTTCATTTTAATTGTTAAAATTGATTGTTTTTATATAATGTAATTCCCAGGTCATAACAGATGCCTCTAGGAATGCCATTTGTGTGGCCAACGGTCAACCTAGGGCTAACAGAGAGTGAGGAGAAATATCTCCCATTCTCGAATCTGGTGCTCAAGACTGCTTTAGCTCTAATCCAGGGAGAATGATACTTTCGGCAGATGAGTGCAGATGAAAGAATTGCCTTTATCTGTTAAATCAAACATGAAAGTGTGCTAATATAGGAACGAATGTTTTGAATACAACAGGAATATTTGTCTACAGTGTAGGATTGTTAGTAACGGTATTGTTAAAACGGATTGGTTAGGAGTTAAGTTAAATACTAAGCAAAATAGAAAGATACTTGAGGACAAATTGCAAACTACATAAACTTACTTAAGAAAGACAAATCCAAGTAAGGTTGGCAAAATGTTAACAAGTTAGTAAAATAATGGTTGAAGAAGTCTTTCTGTGCCTAATTTTTTTTTTAATAATATAGTGTTTGTTTTGAACCGAGTATACTGAAAACGTTATAGAAAAATTGTTTCGGCAAAAAGATAGCAAGATATTTTGCGGTGAGTTGAGTGTATTTAAAGGTAATAGAAAATGAAGTTGTCGCTTCCTAAAAGCACCGTGGTTTGTTTAAAAATGCCAATTAATGAATGATATAATAAAGTATAAAATTAGCCTTATTTCATTATATGCATAACGTTCGATTCAAATTTTGCAGTACCTGATCCTTTCCATCCATTCATTGTACACAATTTAATCTAATATATCCATTTTATATCCGTTATGGGGTATGATAAGTGCGAGAGTGAGGAAATGCCTGGACAAAAATTGGAGTGGGTATGTTTGCATGGCCATTCGACTATGCGCACAGCGCATCTCTCTCTGTTCTGCACATCTCCCTCCCTTGTGCCCACCGCTCTCCTTAGTGTTTTGTCCGAATTTGTGACACAATTTCTGTATTGACTAACAATTTATGTTTCTTCACTTTAATGCGCCACAACTTAGTTCTATGCGTCTCTTGTTGGTTCCATTTGCCTCATCATTATTCGATACATCTCAATGTCGTCAAATATATCTACGTTGCTTGTCCTTTGTCTACGTAGAATTAAGTGTGTTTGTGCCTCAACGTAGTTCTACATAACTAGAACGCCCGGGTCTGTTGCTACTAAATGGTGTTATGCAAAACTGGGAGCATCTAATTGCAATGATTTCCACAAGAGGTACTTAAAAGGCAACCATTTATATCTAAGTAGATTCCTAATGTCTTATATCTATGCATTGCCTAAGCTGGTGTAGCCAAACAATTTTTGTTTTCTGATCTTTGGTGACAAACGATTATTGTTGTCAAAATTAGTGCGATACAATTTGTTTCCTGATATTTTATGAAAACAATTTGTGTATTTACTTTTATTAAGAAAGGACGTACCACTGTGTTTGGCTACGTATCTCAGTGTCTTACTCTTCGTAGGTCCATGTATTTCACTGGAACTTTATTTGTCTCATTACTTTCTACTTATCTCTGCATTTCTTTATGTGCTCTCCGTGTCTCCATGAGTGTCTAGGCAAAATCACATTACTCTACATCTAATATCGACTGTTGAAAGTTTGCGGTCTCTAGGTATCTTTGCGTAGTTTTTTCTAACCGGTTATAGGTAATGAATCGGTTTAAGCTATAAGACATGTATGATAAATATTAGCAACTCGTAGCAACTATGAACCCGCAAAAGCAGTTCAAATACTTAGAGACATAATAAAAATTGGTAGAGACTCGTAAAAACTGTGACACTACAAGGGCCGTTGAAATACTAACAGATTGTACAGTTAATGTTATACTAAGGGAGACGCATACACGAAAAGCTACAAATGTTTGATAACACAAAGATGTAGATATACTAAATAGATACAATTTGAATAAGCATAGCGTAGTAGAGACATGTGTAGACAAATTGAGTGACATAGAAATACTTTATAAGTATGTATTGAAGGCACGGTTTATTTTTTGAAGTAGCAAAAATTTTAAATTGGAAACAATATTAAGGTACTTGGAATAGCATTAATTGGTGGTAATTATCGGAATTGAAAAATTATTGCACGCTGAAAACCAATAAGAAATGCTTTACATACTAGAAAAAACTGTAATGAGATATACAAATGTATAGCCAAATTGAGATTCATAGAACAAGCAAAGATAATAGATCTCTCTGATAAAAATTATCAATTCTCAGTTTCATTGTTTTGTAATTTCTTAAGATTCAATGAAATATATGAATGAATTGGCATAAAAGTATGAGTCGTAGTAAAGTCTGTAGATACCAATTTCTTCAACCATATCATTCTAGCATTTGGTTGACAATTACCCTAGTAGCACGAAGAAATTATCACCAATAATAAATTGTAGTCAATTTTTGATGCACAATTACTGCATGCAAATAGCAAAGGAAAAATAATTCAAGTAATAGGAAAAGCACAAAAGCTTGATAATTTTCAGACACAAACATAAACACCTAGAAATTATATAATGCGCCAGAACCACTCGTATGCAAATGGAGCAACTGGTAGGTACAAAATCACACTTGGAACAACGTAAGAATCTGACTAGTTAAGTGAAAAAACAAACACTGGATTTATCAAAGTAGCAACAATGAGAAATTTTATAAATTCCAGAAAGAAAATTACTGTATGAATACTAATATAGTAAGATTAATAATAAATATCCGAAAGATCATCATTGTATGACTAGCGTCAATATTTTATAAATATCATTGACTATGAAATTAGTATATCCTGGCAACCGAAAGAAGACAGTAAAATAGCATCGCAGTAAATTTATTGTCAATCTCATGGATTATATGAGTACAACCGATTGGTTGTATGGATAACCGTTCCAGATAGTGTGCAGTTAAGATGTTCCTGGTTAATAATTAGACATGTCCAAACATTCAAGTTTAATAATTTAGTTGTTTCTAAAAAAGTTTTATATTTCCAAAGTTCCAAGTGAATTGGTTTTGAGTTAGTAAATTTAGAGTTCGTCCAATAGAAATAGGAATTGAACTGGACATTTGGCTTCACTGTTCGTCATCAACCAAATGTAGCATTTTCCAACATTCCCATTTCATATCAGGTTACGTTACAACTCCCTGTCCGCTGTTACTGAAGTTAGATACTCATTTCCAAACAATGTTTGCAAAACCGTTTCCTGCGTCTGTCTATTTTGTCGACCAATAAACATAAACGTTCAAGGTTGGATTTTTGTAGCTAACTAAGCTAACTTTTAGTATTGGAAGATAAATCAGGAAAGTTAGACACCATCGAATGTTGTAAAAAGATTAAATATATATCTTGGTAGAGTCTGACAAAATTCTTACCTCTAGAGTGTGGTACTAACTACTATAATTCTGAGGGTCAAACAGGAAATATTTTTGAAGTTACTATTGTGCTATCCTTAATTGAACCACTAAAAACTGGGAATCTTTGAGTTTGTATGCAACTATTCTATATTTTATGATCAAGAAATAGCGAACGCTCGGCAGGTCTGATTGCGATTATACCTGGGACAACCCCAGACGCTTCAATATAATTGATGATTAACCTACACAGTTAATCAGATTCGGTGAAAAATTTAAGGTTTTGTCAAATATTTCATCTTCCTTTAACTATTGCCTAACTAATGATTCAAAAATTCCAACCCATCAAGTTTTCTCTTAGGATTGGTGAGCTTGTTTGTGAATGTAAAAAGTAACATACTCGCTTACTACTCTACCAACTCTACCAACATCCTTTTAAAAGAGTTTTGTTGTATAGTTTCATATCTTATAAAGTCTGTTGATTTATTACCGGGATGTCGCTGCAAGTGGTATTAGAATTGTTCCATTTTGTGATGTCTTCCTAATTTCTTCTCGAGCTGCTGTTTGAGCACGTTGGTTGAGTGCAAGAAATGCGATAATCCAATTCATCGCTGCGGTTGTTGTGTCAGTTGCCGCGAGGAATAAATCCATTAAAAGAACAATTAATTGGTCCTCTGTAATAAAAAAGGCAAGTTTTAACATTAGAATAGTATTGCAACTTTTCTTTGTATGTTGATCACACCATTCACACTAATTTACTCCACAAGCATGATTCAAGCAACTTCACTATTAACAGCAAAGGAGAAACATGGATCATCAAATTTATCACTGTACTACTTTTAATAGTTCAAAATAATGTTGGCAGTACAGCTACGTTGAAAAATTGTTCAGAAATAATGATTATCATTGCTGGAATTAAATTATTAAAAAAAACTAAATTGTATGCGGTTAAAAAAAGCTAATATAAAACAAAATGTTTGATAAGTTATTTTAGTATTCCTGCGGGTAAATGTATGTATATGTGTCACAAATTTCTAAGGAGTTCTAGAAATATAAAAGAAAATATCCTGTATATATATTAGAAATTCAACGTAAGTTGAATAAAAAATTTTCGGTCTCATATAACTCGATGACTTTAATTTATTTTTCGAAAATAATTTTGGTAAAATAGAGTTACAAAATTTGCGTTACTAGGATTTCCTCTGCATTGCAAATTACGAATAAAACAAAACATTTTTAAATAGTGAAAAATTTGGTGATAATATTTTGAAATCTAAAACATGTTTTGTGGGAAAGATAATAATAAAGTTTATAAGAGATTTTGCTGATGATTCTTCCATACATACAGACTAACAGTATAATGTTTGACTCATTTAAGTTTGGAAATAAAAAAGGGTGGTATCCGTAATTATGATATTCCACCTTTGTCCATTAAGTATGGCTTAATTCAGAATTAGAATTCGTTTCCTGACGTTGTTGACTGTCGTGAATTTATACTGAGCATATGGCTGAAGTTATTACCTTAATGACATAAACTAGTAATCAAATTAATCTGGAATTATCAAAATTTACCTGTTGCACTAAAATTATTGTTACTTTCTCCCTTTTGGATTTCCACCAGGTATGCTTCGATGAACGTTTCTGGAATATGCCCGACATTCATTCTCTTCTTCGTATCCTCAATCATTTCCTATAATAAAAATTGGTGTTTGGCAGAAAATCATGCAAATAAAACGCACCCGTTTTTTCCACACTTTATATAACTTTCCTCTGAAATGCTGAGTCAGCTGCGACAATTTCAAATGGAGTACGGGAGAAAGGTGCACTTTATTTGGACATGTACAATTATTCGAATAAGCCGTTACATGATCATGCTAGAACATTTAAGTAAAAATATAAACTATTCGGAAACTTTTTAGTTCTTATTTCAAATTAAAATTTGATATACAAATGGGTAAAAGGCAAATGTTTTGGATAATCTGTGACAATTCATACTTACCATTGTAAACATGGCGAATCAAAATTTTTGTGCGTACTCAGACTCGGCATGGTATTACGTGTGAAACGTTGATTCAACTAGCACTTGTCTACAAGCCAAACGCAGAAGTAGGAAGGAAAATATTTCTATTCAATTATTTTAAAACATTCTTTTTAATTTAATATATTCCTGATTCAATTGATACAGAAAATAATCTTTTTCTAAACACGGTGACAGCTGAAAAGATAACGTAAAGTTCTATAGGGTGAAAATCTAAGGGCTACCAAGAAATCATCAATTAACCGACCCTTCCCTTTGTCATCTACCAAAAATTGGCGTCAGAATAACGTTTATTTCATAACAACCAAGTTAGGAAGTTAATAACAAATAAACTTTAATCTAACGGATCTTATTATATAATGAGATTTCGTATTAAGATTAATTTTAACTGAAGCAACAACAAACATGAGATTGAATTTTTTTTTTTCATAAAAAATTCTGTCTCATTGATTATACATACTTTACTAGGTATGAGTTATTACACTCTTTAGAATAGCGATTGTTGTGCTTAAAATGCAATTTATTTTTAATCGATTATTATTATAGTTGGTGCATTTTTCAAACATCAATTTTTTCTGGCGGCAGATTTCACCTAATAAAACTACAAACTGTTCTTAACGAAACTTAAACTATCAGTTACTGGATTTTGTATTTTATTTGTAATACTCAATCCAACCAAAAGAGGTAAATTAAATTATCTGAAAATTTTTTGCACCAACTCTCCCCGTGCCGGGTAAACTTGGTTCACAACTTGGGGTGAGTTGGTGCGTTTCGGTGACACAGATTAATTTATATCGAACTATTTCGGAACTAATTTGATAACATTGCTTGAGTTGCACAAGAATTGTTTCAGGGTATGGTTACACCGAAAAATTATCAACTTTAAATGTTCGCGAAAACTTTAGTTCTTTCATGGTTTTTCTAACTAATTGAGAAATTCTTCCAATGTTTCTCTCTTCAACTTTTTTCTGAACAGGAGTACCAGCTAGAATTTTTTATTCCATCTTATCCTAAATTACTTACAACTCGAGGGCCACCTTTCGGGATTGATGCATTTGTTCAGGTTTGAGTTGAATTCGGACCGAATCCATTGTAATGCGATACAATGGATTCAAGTTCTCCGGAAGCGCTTGTAATTGAATATTGGAAGTGGGAATTGGTCATGGCTTGATTGTTTGATATTTGTAAATAATTTTGAATAGGATACTAGTCATTTTAAAAAACTCTGGATCGTCATAAGTTTATGTTCAATCAAAAAATTACTATTCAGGAAACTTCTCAGCAAATATTATTCGCAATATCTGCGTTCCATGGAGTTAATTTAACAATTGTTGGGATGTCATAAACTGACATTGGTTTTCCAAGTTTAGATTTTCTCCAAGAGTTGCAAGAAGTGTTTATATGTTTTATTGGACCAAATACTCCTCTAGGTGCACCAAATCTAACCGTGAAACAAACTCTACCTGATATAAGTACCCCAACTCTACCTATAGCGGAACATTAAAAAAAAAAATTAAGTCGTCAAAGCTAGGTTACATTCATAAAAGTTTGAAACACTTGTGGGTATATGACTTCCTGGAAAATAGAACATTTTTAAATTAATTTTTTAAGATTGTTTCTTTTTGTAACTAAAAGGACAGTGTTACAAATAAGCTATATTTTTGGGCCTCAAAATATTTGCTAAGCTGATTACTCAAAACAATTTTTTCAATAATATTTTTTTCTGAAAACTTTTCACATAGCTAAATACTACCTCCACTAAAACTCTCAGAATTTTTGGTACTTTGTGCTTTGTACAGGATGAAATGCACCAACTGTAGCCGGTCTCCCCCACTAATAGAAATTATAGTAAAGTACAGTGAGTCTATGTAGGATCCACCGTTCCCTTCTCTTTGACCTGAAAGGTCAAGAGGGAACGATGGATCCTATTAATAAATAAATGAATTGGCCAAATTTGGGTTAGTGAGACGAGGATCTTTATTAGATCCTCTCCTTTGAGCAAGTAAAGACAGACTGGCCAGGGAGTAGTCTCCCTGGTCAGGTAATAATGTTCATTAATTTAATAATTAAATCAATGTAGCGACTCCAGTCGCTACACCATCCTCCTTCTCTTCTGTGGTGGGTGGTGCTCTTCATCAGGGTTCTCCCTTTTCGCCTTATTTGCAGAGTACCGAGCATTTCTGCGGTCTCGGCTCTTCTTCTTTTCTTCTGGGTATTCTTCAAAATATTTCGTTCGGTTTATATTTCTTATTTTTCGGTAGAATTCATCCCTCTGCTGTTTTTTGAAGAATTCACATTCCACCGATACGTGAGTTGGATCCCAGTATATGTAGCAATATGGGAACTTCTTCCTTGGAAATACCCTCTTGCCTTCATTTTCAGGATTCTGCAGTTCCTCATCTTCTGGAGCATGAAGCTCTAGAATTTCTTCCTCTTCCTGTATCTCCAACTCCACCTCTAATATTTTCCTTTTGTTGGAGCCTTCTGTTGGCTTTTGTGGAGAATTTCCTAAGACTGCAGCTAACTCTGCATCCCAATTTTCCACTTCTTCTTGGTTGAAAGCCACCGACTTTGGCTTTGATGGATTTTCAACTTCCTGTTGTAAAGCCATCGACTTTGGCTTTGGTGGGCTTTCAATTGTTTGAGAATCTGTAAAATCAAACTCATCAATTACCCATTTCAAAATCAACTCTAAATTTTTGTAATTGATTTTGTGTTTATGACCAAAGACCGAGACTAGGTCTTTCATGGTTTTTGGCATATTTGTAACAACTTCAATTACTTTGGTAATGGCAAAACATATTCTAATTGCCAATCCTTTGTTTTGGCAATTCTTTCTCTCAATTCCATAATAGTTCCAACCAAACACAATTTCCCAAAACTGATTGTTTCTTTAAAAGTCTTAAATTCTAAAGACTTTTCTGTTTTTAAAACATAAACTTTCAGTAACAATTTGTTACAATTCTTTTGTGTTTGTAACCATTCTTTTTCCCATAAATCAACATCATGTTCAATTTTTAATTTTTGCCATAATCTCATCAACATATGTGTATCTTTTCGCGCATAATTCAACATTTCCTCAGGAATTGGGCGAATTTGCCAATCCGCCAATCTTATTCCTTTTTCTAATTTCATTGGGAAAATATTCAATTATAGCTTTATTCAACCCAATATTATCAATTCCTTGCATTTCTTTGTATACCAATTGAGTATCAACCATGTTTACTATAAACATTTGATATTGTAACTGCAGCGCCATTAAGTCATTCGCTGCTGCATGAAATATTATTAACTGAGCCTCGTTTTGAAAGATTTCTTTCAATTGTGGTATATGGTGAACCATAACAAAGGGATCTAAGACATAATCTTTGTCTTCAGTTGATATTTAAATAAGGCAAATATAACTGTCCCAATACCCTTTATAAGGACTCATCTCTAAATCAATCGCAATTTCTTTTTTCATCTTTAGATGCGATATCATTTTACCAAAACTATCAGGTGTATCAACCATAGTTATTGGAAATGATTCCAATTGCATTTCTGGTTTTTCATTCTCATAATTCATATACCAATTTCTTAAAGTCAGTTCTTTGACTTTATACTCGAATGGAAGAGCTTTATATGGAAATTTCACCCAATTATTTCTCATTATAGCTTCATCTCTAAAGTTTTTATAGACCTCTAAATCTTGAGGTCTCTGCGCTTTTCCAAACTTCTCAATTTGTCCTTGTTTACCAATTTGATATTCTTTATTTCTTCTTATTTTTGCGCTTGGGCCTAATTTTTCCAGATAATTCATATTTTACCTGGAATTGCAATACATTTATCTTTTTTAGCATAATTATTTTTTATAACCCGCTAAAGTTCTATAATTGACTCTTTTCTTAGCAGCTCTACTAAGACCTACTTTATCAATAATTTGTGAACTTTTTTCTGTATCTTTTCGGATTACTGAACTGATTGTATCCGAATTCCTAAAAACAAATGGTTTTAATTCGGAAACGTGTCTTTTTCCAACCATTTTTTTATCAATTGTATTTATTAACTTAAAAGTAACAGGTGTAACTTTTTCAATTAGTTGAAAAGGACCTATGCATCTTTTAGCTAACTTTTGCATAACCCCATCATCTCTATCTGAATGGCTGTGGTTTTTCATTAGAACAAATTCCCCGACTTGGAATTTCGGTTCTATGACTTTTATCGTAATTAATCTTATTACGAGCCTGCGACACTCCAATATTGTTTATAACCCATTCAATTATCTTTTTCAATCGATCTGGTAAAAGTTTTAACTCTTCTAAAACTTTCTCAGGATCTTCGGTTTCCAATTCTTGGAATTGCCTATCAATTGGAAGTGCAATTTGTCTCCCTAAATTCAATAAAGCAGGAGAAANCTTTTATGAATGTTAGTTCTTAATGCTAAGGCAAACTTTTGTAAGTAGACATCCCAATTCCTATGGTTGTCTTCTACAAATGCCTGTAACATTACCTTTAAGTTTCTGTTTACCCTTTCTACCATATTGCCTTGAGGGTGGTAAGGACTGGTGAAAATATGACTTATTTTCCATTCCATACACATTTGTTTCATCAATTGCTATAAATTGACTTCCGTTATCAGACAGTATTGTTTTTACAGTTCCATAACGACAGAAAATTTCATCTTCGAGAACTCTAACAACTCGTCTTGTTGTTGATGTTCTCATAGCAAACAATTCAACCCATTTAGACAACTCATCTGCTATGACTAATAAAAACCTATTTTCCATTTTACTATGTGGAAATGGTCCCATAAAATCTATGTTAATTCTTTCAAATATAGAGCTAGGTGGTTCTACACTTTGTAAAAAACCATAAGGCATATGATTCTCTGCCTTAACCTTTTGGCAAATTTCACAAGAGTGAACATAAATTCCAATATCTTTGTTCATATTATTCCAATAGAATCTAGACTTGATTCTTTCTTTTGTCGATTTGACACCTGGATATCCAGCTTCGGGTACATCGTAAAAAAACTTAATTATCTCTGGAATCAAACTCTTTGGTGCTACTGGAATCAAATTTGTTTTCTCAGGTTTGTTAACTAAAACCTGTTCTTTCACATTCTGTTTAGGACTGAGTCTTAGTCCTACTAAACTGACCCTCCTATACAGAATTTCATCTATTAACTCATATTTCTCTTTATTCCTTAAATTTTCTATAATTTTAAGAATTTCTTCGTCTTTTGACTGTTCTACTCTAATAATCTCTTGAGTTGGAACATTGTATGCTATTAATGCCAAAAGTCTAGGCGTATAGTGGTATTCAGGATTGTCATCTTCCATTTCTGGATCATTTACATCAACCTGGACTGGAGCACTTGAAAGCGCGTCCGCCTCTACATTTTCCCTTCCTGGTCTATGAATAAATTTTGCTTTCCATAAACTTTATTATATTTTGAATAAACTTTATTTCTAAAGCCCATGTCTTAAGCTTTGACTTTCCCTCGGATTTGCCATTCAACAAAGGCAATGCGCTGTTGTCTGTTTGAATAGTAAATTCCTGTTCTTCTAGAAATTCTCTGAGCTTATGGTAAGCCCAAATTACAGCATACAATTCCCTTTCATAAATATGACGCTTTTTCTCTGATTCTTTAAGCATTTTACTTATGAATAATATAGATCTTTCTTTCCCATCAAAATTTTGAACAAGTGCAGCACCTAAGCCTATATCTGATGCATCGCACTTTAAAAGTATAGGCTTTGTATAATCAAGTGAATGTAATAAAACGTCATTACAAATACTTGCTTTCAAAACCTGAAATGATTTTTCCTGATCATTTCCCCACTCAAATACTACATTTTTTCTTAACAATCTGTAAAGTGGCTCATCCTTAGCCGTAAAATGTTCTATGAAAGACGAATACCAATTGGCAAGTCCATGAAATCTTTGGACTTCTTTTACATTCTTAGGTCTAGGAAATTCTGTAATTGCCTTAACCTTCCTTTCATCTTTCATTAATCCATATCTAGTTGCTATATGTCCTAGATAAGTAACTTCTCTTTTACAAAACTGTGATTTCTTTTTGTTAATTTTTAGGTTTGATAAAGTTAACTTTTCAAAAACTTTCTTTAAATGCGTCCAATGTAATTCCAAAGTTTTAGAAAACACTATGATGTCATCCATAAAAACTTTGGTGAAATCATCGATATAATTTTTTAAAACTTTTCTCATCAATTGTTGAAATGTTTTTGGTGCATTTTTTAAACAAAATGGCATAACTAAAAACTCATAGTGAGCATCCTGCGTTACAAATGCAGATTTTTCGATGCTACTATCTGTAAGCTTAATCTGCCAAAATCATGAGTCAAAATCTATGACTGAATACCAATAGCCTGTTGGTATTAACCTAAGAATTGAATGTGCATTCTCCATAGGAGTTGCATTATTCTTAGTATTAGCGTTTAATTTTGTATAATCAATACACATTCTCCATTTTCCATTTTTCTTAAGATCTAACACTACAGGTGCGCCATACGGTGAACGAGAGTGTCTAATCAACCCTAAATCTAGTAAATCTTGACATTGCCTTTGAATTTCTAAATTCATGGCTGGTGATTTTCTGTATGGTTTCTGCTTTGTCGGCTCTCCTTCTGAATCTATAATATGGTAAGTCCAATCTGTACTACCATATTTCCCATCCTCCCTCACTACGGTGGGATATTTTTGTAAAAATTCTTCAACCTTAGGAATGATTTCTACCTCTGAAATCTCATCCTTTTCGGGCAGAATTACTGTAAAAAATGCCGAACCTCTAATGCCTGTGATGTCCGTGAGTTTGAACTTTTTAAGTGAATCATCACTAAACCAAAATTCCTCATTATGCAAATATAAGACAATTTTCTTTGTCTTAAGAAAATCCCTACCTAATACACAATGTACTGGTAATTTTTCTACAATGTAGAATTTAAAATAGAATTTCCTACCTCCAATTTCTAGATGAATGTATGCAAATCCTATCAACTCTAATTTTTCATTATTCATTGTCAATGAATATACCTCATGTAAAGGAACAATTAAGTTACTCAATAACTTAGCTAATTTTTTTTCCATAAGAGAATAAGTACATCCTGAGTCGAAAATACCTATAAACTTATCTTCTTTACTTTTTAAATTTACAAATGAAACTCCGTCAATACTAATCTGTCTCACAGTTGGGTAAATGACTGACGGTTCGTCATTTCCTTTTTCTAGTTTAAATTATTATCCTGACTTTGTGATTTTTGAGCGCTTTGTACTTTGTCGCTCTCAGAAGACTCGTCCTTAAGCTTTAAAATTGCAGCCATCGCTACTCCCATAGCCGATGAGCATTCAAAAGATTCGTGACCGAATCCTTGACATTTGTAGCATTGAATGCTACTTTTATCTTTAGTCGGATTTTGAAAACATCTCCCTCTAAAGAATTCTGAACTTCCTCTTCCTCTTTGACCACCCTGGGTACCCCTACTTCAAGTACCTGGCTGTGGCTGACTATCTCTTGGGTTATGACCACGATCAGAAACTTGATCTGGTTTTTTCCATAAATATTGGCCTCTATTTCTTCTAAACTAGAAACTGCCTCGGCCTCTACTATGCCAATTCGAAATTGGACTCTGTTTTCCTATATTACTTTTCCCTTCATGAGATTCCTGTTTTTTCTCAGGTTTCTCATCATAACTAACTAGTGGAGGTAAGGTTGACTGAACCTTATTATACTGATCCTCCGACACTAGATTAGCATGAGCTAACCTGCAGGCTTTGAACAACTCCTCTGGTATTCTAAAATCTATAGGGCCTAACGCTGTCCTTAACATAGGATGCAAAGCTGACTTAGCTCTATGAGTCGACTCTTCTGTGGTCTCATTTGGGAAAACAATCTTCGAAAGCCTAATTATGTCATAAATGTGGAATTCCACTGACTCATGACCTAACTGCTTCCTATTTTGTAATATTGTGGCGCGGATGGTTAATTAATAGGAGGAATTTTGGGGGATTATTAAATGAATGAGTTTAATATTGAATTACGGGAGGTTCTAATATAACCAGACTATTGTCTCACTGGTCCTATCTGTAGGGGATGAGGGATACCGATTCTATATTGGGAAATTTCCGCTGGGTACATCCACTAAGTACAATCCCAGGAAGACCTTCCGCTGGGTCTACTCTAACACGGAAGACTACTCGGCAGATCAGTACCGCCGTAGATGATTGTAATTCAGTTCAACAGAAGATTTCTACTAGTAGTCTCATTCTATGGTAGAAGATTCCGCCGTTTCTGTTCTGGAAATTGGGATAGGGTTATACTCACCAAGTACTCTGGGAAAGAGTAGTGAGTCCGGTGTGGGGGTACTATGGATTCCGTTTCACTGGGTATCTACCAGTACAGCAGAAGATTCTTCTGTCCCGTTCCGCGGAAGAATTCTGCCGGTAGTCTAGTACTACCGCAGAAGATTCTGGTAATTCTATTCCGCGGAAGAATTCTGCCGGTAGTCTAGTACTACCGCAGAAGATTCTGGCAATTCTATTCCGCGGAAAAATTCACGGCCATCAGATCATGATGGCGTCTTCTAAGGCCATAAAAATGAGGGTTGTCCACTGGGGTTTGTATCCTTAAGTTTACCTACTAGAGTATCTGTAGTACAGGAGAATTCCTACTGGTATTTCTAAGTTTCTTCCGTCTATGTACGGGGGATATCCTCGAGGTCTCCCTATTGTTTCCAATCCCCCGGGGTCTTCTACCGACGGAGGTTTTCTACCGGAGGTCTTCTACTGGAGCCTCTCTACCGGGGCCTCTCTACCGCCGGTTTCTACCTACCGGGGATTCTCCCGAAAACTCTACCTACTTCTAACTCTGAGGACTCTACTCTCGAGAAGCTATTGGATGTTACCTGATTTAGCTTCTTAGGTCTTTAAGGTGGTTTCCGATGGGGAGTTCCGATGTATGTCCCGGCATCGACTCCCCGGGGTCACCGGGGCCCCCGCGACGCCGTTTTCCAACTACGGACGCCGGCGGGTCCACCGACGACACCGGTGATACCGATGGAACCGGGATGAGTGAAGTAAGTGTTGGGGATGAGGGAAATACCGCCGCTCGCCCAAGGAGATGGTGTTTTGCCACGCGGGACTTTGACCCTGAGTGAGGATGGAGCCTCACCGAGTCCACGGTCTGGATCACAATTGTCACCCACAACACTTACTGTTCCGAAATGGAGATGGGGAATCGACAGTCTTCTTTCTCTCTCTCTCTTGTCATTTAGACGCTCACAGAAAAGCCAACTCACAAATAAATCATTATTACGGTGTTCGATCAATTAATTGATTAAGTAGATTTATTCTTAAGGTAATCTTCAAAGCAAAACAATACTTAATAAAACCCAATCACTTAGGAGGCAAACTCCAACTAATCCACAAAGACACAAAACCTTAATACTCTATTTCTTGCCTCCACCTCTCTCGCAGAGGACAAGAACACAACTCCCTTTTTCCTTCTCTTCTGCTCTTCCTCCCCTTCTCTCCTTATCTCCGTCCACAAAGCACCCATATTTATCTTTTCCTAACCACTAAAGAAGGAGCTCACATTTCCTTTATTCTTCGGATTTGCCTATGTCCATTCATTAATTTTCGAATCAATGAATGGGCACAGGAAAACCCGCTTTCCTTCAAAACTTAATTATTAGACCGCTAACACGGATCTCCCGGAATTACCGGATTTTCCTACTTGCCACAATATTTTCATGCGCTCGTTTGAATCTGTCCAACTATCATACCTAGCTATTAATTCAGCTTTGAACTGAGTCCAGTTCATTTCAGCTGTAATGATATGATCTGCCCAAACCTTAGATTTTTTTGGTAATATTCCTTTAATCAAAAAGAGAAAACTTTCTTCTTTGTGATTCCCTGCTTGAAAACATCCTTCAACTTCAGCTAAGTATGACTCAGCCGAAGTTTTTCTTGGATTAAAAACTGGTACTGGAACTGGAGTTGAGCTTACTCCAAATTTTACCTTTTGTAAAGCCTTAGCTATTGCTTCAGCTTGCCTATCTACATCTATTGTAGCTGCTTGGTCTATTTTCTCCTGCATGCCAGCTACAACCTGAGCTAACATTGCATCAACCTCGGCTTTTGTATACGAAGTCATAACTTGAACTTCGTTGTCAAAAACCGGGTACTCTAAGTCGTCTGATCTATTTACCTCCTGAGTCTCTAAATTCAATAATGTTAAGTCTAAACTTTCAGTCTCAGAATCTGGAGACTTAGACTTACTTCTGAGTGTTAAACTACCTGACCTTTCGTCTGAGCTAACCCTCAATCTAATTACGTCTTCTCCGAATTGGCTATTCGGAAGAGCTAACTTTTTTAATTCCCTAGCCTGTCTTTAGTTTTTACTCATAAAACTATGACAGCAGACTCTGAGTCTGTGTCTCTTTAATTTAGACCTTCGTCTCTTTAATTTTTAAACTTTAACCCTAACTTTCGACAAATCTAAACTAATTTGTCGAACTTCTATGGCTTGAATCGACTAGTTCTAACTTGAACTTGTCGATTCTAAGTCAGTACTTTGACTTTCGGATTGTCTACTCCTTTCTTGGAGTGTCAATCTACTAGCCAGGCCTTTGGCTTTAGAATTGACTAGTCCTTTTTTGGAATGTCAATTCCCTAAAGCCAAAACTTTGGCTTTACTTTTTTGTAAGTAGAAGATCAAGACTTGAACTTCTGCTTACAAAAAAAAAGAAATTTTTTTTTTCTATCAAAAACTTTCCTATTTTTCCGATTTTCGCATAAATTATTGCGCCG
The DNA here is from genome assembly GCA_002738285.1 of Holacanthella duospinosa. Taxonomy (NCBI): domain Eukaryota; kingdom Metazoa; phylum Arthropoda; class Collembola; order Poduromorpha; family Neanuridae; genus Holacanthella; species Holacanthella duospinosa. The sequence continues at coordinate 262,924 of NIPM01000249.1, read as the reverse complement.
TAGGAGGTCTTACTTGACCTGGGTGACCTTTGGTTGACCCAGGTTTATTACCTATTCCCACGTTGGTCGGTGGTCTAGGCTGTCCGACTGATGCCTCGACTAATCCGGTCCAACTTGTTTCGATGAGTTGATGTCCAGTGAGTCTTATCTCAGACTCAAGTTGACCGAAGACTGGAAAACTTAGTCTTCCCCCTAAAAACTCATAAAACAAACAATGAACTAATTGTTTAATTTAAAATTATTGAAATAATAATTTAAATTATTCAAATTAAAATATATAAATATATATAAACCAATTTCCAACGATGGCTGCTGTGAGGAGCAGTAGGAGCTCCTTCCTTCTTCCTTGTGGAGTCCTAGTGGATGGTGGATAAAAATGCACAACACAATCACTTGTTTTCAATTAACTTTAATTGAAAACTAAAAAAAAATTTCAAAAAACAACAGAAAATTTCCAAAAAAAAAATTTTTTTTGCAGCACCTGTCTCCTAAAAGGTTTGTGAGAGACTGGCCGCCTGGAGACAGACTTCGTTTCTCGATTCCGTCTCTCATACAACATAAAAAAGACGCCGCTTCTTCTTTCTCTTTTCTGGTTGGTTGGGTTTGGCGTTGAATTAGACCAAACCCAACCCTGCGGTTCGGATAGGCGCCTCAGCTTTTTTCCACTATCACCGCAGCCAGAAAATAAAAAAAATGTTACCAAATTAACAGGACCCAACCGATTGCTCGGTGGCTGGTCCTGACATGATCGCCATGTAGGATCCACCGTTCCCTTCTCTTTNTTGCAGCACCTGTCTCCTAAAAGGTTTGTGAGAGACTGGCCGCCTGGAGACACAGACTTCGTTTCTCGATTCCGTCTCTCATACAACATAAAAAAGACGCCGCTTCTTCTTTCTCTTTTCTGGTTGGTTGGGTTTGGCGTTGAATTATACCAAACCCAACCCTGCGGTTCGGATAGGCGCCTCAGCTTTTTTCCACTATCACCGCAGCCAGAAAATAAAAAAAATGTTACCAAATTAACAGGACCCAACCGATTGCTCGGTGGCTGGTCCTGACATGATCGCCATGTAGGATCCACCGTTCCCTTCTCTTTGACCTGAAAGGTCAAGAGGGAACGATGGATCCTATTAATAAATAAATGAATTGGCCAAATTTGGGTTAGTGAGACGAGGATCTTTATTAGATCCTCTCCTTTGAGCAAATAAAGACAGACTGGCCAGGGAGTAGTCTCCCTGGTCAGGTAATAATGTTCATTAATTTAATAATTAAATCAATGTAGCGACTCCAGTCGCTACATCTATAGATTAGTGTCCCTATAGCCGAGGTGCTTTCGTTTTTGTATGCTTCTCCCCATTCACTCAGTAGTGTAACGCAAAAATTCCAGCGCTAATAAAAACCTCAATTGTTATCATTAAATGCCTAATATATTTTCTAAAATGAATCAATGTGTCATGAGTGTGAGCTAATATGAAGATTCTAGTTGTTGGCTCATCCGTAATATTTTAGTTTCATTAGTTCCTTTTTCTATAATTTTCACCAAATTATTTGATTTTCTCTGTGGAAACAAAAAGAAAGAAATGGATAAATTTTCCGACATTTGAAAAGGAAATGGAAAGGAAACAGCTTTCGTTTTTAAGGGAAAGAGTTTTATCGCTAGAGACGAAGAGGAAATGAGCCGTTCCGATAACCCATAATTGTCTACAAAATTTTCAAAAAGTGGAAATAGATAGCATTAAGAATTTCAAACTTACTTTCATAAAGTTCCAACATTCATCCTGCAAAACCTTTTGCCGTTTGTAGCCGCTCAAGTACGGGAATACTTTAATAAATGGGAAGAGATTGAGGGTATTTCTCATCCCCATAACTTCGAACAAGTCAAGATTTATTTTGATGTGTCGTTTGATTTTGGGATCGTCCGCTTCAAACCTGCTTCCACCAATATAACTCCAGAGAATGTTAATAGATACAACGCCGAATCTATTCTCATCCACAACCCAGCTCCCTCCATTCCCATTTAATGTACTGTCGATATCACTTAGAAGAGAATTCACTTCTTCTCGAATGCTATGTTCCATTGAACGAGCTTTTCCGAAACCGAATTCACGGAGGCGTTTAATGGTGAACTTTCTCTGCATATCCCAGACATCCCCACATGCCCAGACAATTCCTACAACCAACAATTTTGCATAAAATCACTTTATCACATATAGACCATATGAGTTGTTTTTATGTTTTATTTCATATTGATGATAAAATTTGGGAAATTTTCAGGCGAAAGATGTATTGTTGTTAACCTTAAACTTACATAATTTCATATTTACAGTAGTTGTATATTTTTTAACAAGAGTACTGCTCGCAGGGAATGATTAGATTGAATCCTGGACGGAGCAAACCGCAACGACATGAGATATTACTAATGTCATTTGATTTTATATGAAACAGCTAAGACGAAATTTTTTTTAAAGTTTACAATAGGGAAATATGCTAACTCAGCGAGTGGTAATTGACGTCAACAAAATTATATTTTAGACAAATTCTTGCAGAGATAAAAGCTATATTAGTGATTAACTAAAATAAAACATTAAAAGAAATTCCTTTGAATACAATTTAAAAAATAATACAATACATTTAAATACAGTTAGTGCTTTTACGGCTGTTTCTTTGGCTAACTGTCAAAAACAAGACACTGGAAAACACTAACTCTAAAAATTCAAAACTCTGCTAATCAATAGGTACAGTTTTAGGAGGATTATTTCTAAAAATTGGTTTTAACTTACTCGCTCTAACTGATATGTAGTAATAAATCTTTAAGAATCTCAATAGTTTATTTAATCATCATAAAATCCCATTAATTCTACGAGAAATGGCAACCGACTCATTTAAGCGCGTTAGCTCAAACGATGTAATTGAGACAGTCACACACAAATTATACACTTGACAAACACATAGTGCCTGATGGTTCTTAAGTTCACATTTACCTATTCACCTCTTCTATGTAAATGTGGTGGTATTATGTTTCATCGGTCATCAAATATCTCTATCCATATTTAGTACCAATGGTTGCAAATATTACCTAAGTTCTTCCCGTGACTCCTTTGTTCTACAAATTGAAATCTGAATCTGTTCATAGTCGTTTCCGGTAGTTTTAGCAAATCTTTCATTATCTCGTAAGATGATACAACAACTGTAATAATAAAAATAAAATGTAATAAATTATGATCAGAGGATTAATATATAGATAATATGTTTTAGTTAAGGATTAAAGTTGGAGCGTACGTGTGAGAATAAGTGCGGCTTTAAACGTCTTCATAAAATAAGCAATCACATTTGCAAAAATATTTTCATATTTTAAAACAATTTGCATGATGGAGAACAAATTCCCCTTCACGACTTGAAACAGCCCTTAACCCAAAAATTTTGTCTCTTGTGGGCCATGATCTTACGTCTTAGGTTTCCTGCACCGAACACACAACCACTTGTGCTAAAAATCCGATTTTGGGAAACCGCTGTTTGGAATCCTGACTATATGATTAATCAAACAGGTATCACCTTCAAGTCTTTTTGCTGGTGGGGGATTCACCATATGTGCTTCTCATCTCTTGAAAGAGATGCGGAATACTTTGTAGGGTATAGAAGTATGAGCTCTCTATCCCTTGGGTATAGGAGCAACGCTTCACATATATTCCACCCCTCAAAAGTATCCTTTCGACCAACGGAAACAAACATGGCCGTGCCACACTTTGTGAAGAGCAACTCAGTTAGTCTCCCTCTGACGTAGAACAAGTTTCCGCCAAGGCTTGAAACAGCAAATAGCTAACTGTGCTTAAGATTATGGTGAAACCATAGTAAACTTTTTGACTATGTTCATATCACAGAAGAAATAAATATAATCTAGTCTCCTTATAAGCTTAGCTTACAAACTATAAAACCAATTAAATCAACAACAACCAATTGAAAAAATCAACACATTTTATAATTATGAGGAACGTTCACAAATTTGAAACGGATATAAAAAACAGATATTGTGAATGAAACCAATACTAAACAAGAATTTGTTTTCCATTCGAGTAGAATGATTTTTTAAGTTAGAATATTAAGTTTTCTTGTTGGAAACTGATGCTACTCAAATCGAACAAGTAGGATTTATTTTGTTCGATTTCGTTATTAGCTGCATATAATACTTGGTTCATCTAATTAACCTTCTATCCGTCTACTTATATATATATCTATCCATCTATCTATATATCTATCTATTCATCTATCTATCAATTTATCCATCTATCTGTCCACCTAACTATTCATCTATCTCTCTGTACTTTTATCTATCCACCTAACTATCCATCTATCAATTCGTCTATGCATCCATCACTGTATATGTCATTTATCCACCCAAATATCCATTTATCTGCTCACTTATATACCTATACATATACCTATCAATGTATCGATACATTTTGTTCGCGGTTGCTTCGGGTTGCTACCCATTTTTACTCTTTCATACTATATAAGTTCTTGATAAATAGAATACGCGAACATTTGTTTGCTTTCACAAAAAATGCTAAACCATGGAAACAAAAAAAAACAAGGACAGGTAAGTTTGACGATTTTTGGTGAAAGGCCGGGAGAATGAGTAAACGGTGATAGAAAATGATCGATTGGGAAAAAATATTTATGGGAATTTATCTGTAAACTGCGGGAAAATCAGAGGCCAGAATAAAATAGGACAAGATGTTGAGAGTTCTAACAGGTCTTTTACTTTAAAAAACAAACTCAAAATCAGGTTAGGTGTGACGAAAGGAGAGGAATGCGGGTTGCGACAGGTCTGGATTGAGAGTGGAAAAAATTGGCGGGCTCGTCTTCTGTATATAAATTCACTTTTCCAGCCTACGAGTCTAAAGCACTGATAAAGGGAGCTTTGAAAAATTGGGGAATCTACATTTCAATCCTACAACCTTAGTTATTGTTACTAAAATTAATTGTGCTTCCGTGCTTAACGCTGAAGTTGTTTGAATTCCTGGCGAGTATGACAAGCTTTTATAACTACACGTCACTCACTACATAATTCAAAGTAGAACGAACTTTCGTGATTGCACCTTGACACTTCTTAACACACTAAAAAATTTTCATCTAAATAATCTTTAAATAACATCCTGGAAACTGTTATACATTAAATGTATAAGTAGTTAAGATAAAAATAACAAAAACAAATTAAGAAACCAGGAAACAAAAACTGGCATAAACCTGTACTAAATTAACCTAACCTCAAACATTAGGCCAAAGAGGTCTGTTCGCATGATTATGTTGACTTGACCCATTTTGATATCTTTAACTTGGGATTGACCAATCCCGAGTTGAGGATAACAAATGGGAAGTAAAATGAAAGTCTATATGAGGAAGTAAAAAACAGAGAACAGGGCTTTTTTATGGATTGGGTTTTGTTTTTGTTGGAGTTATACCAAAAGTCTAAATTAAAATTAGGAAAAATATTAAGACACCTCGTGAAGACACGAGTGTTCTTGTACGTTGACTTAAAGTTTACTTATTGATCAAATAAGTGAGTATTTAGTAGGTAGTGATTATGGTCTAATACCGATACCCTTCCAAATTTATAATTTTCGTCTACTAGCATTATTAGACACTGGTGCTAGTAGATCTCTTATACATAGTGCGTACGTGTTGCATTTGCAACCACTTGAAAATAATATTCAATTAGTCGGCATTACCAACGATTTATTAAAAGTTACTGGCGTATCCAAATGTACAATTCTAATCGGTTCGTACATTATGGAATTTTTATTAATAGCCGTATCGGGCTTAAAATTACCAGCTTTACTAGGAAGTGACATTTTACAACACGCATAGTCCGTGATTAATTATAAATCCAATATACTCGAAATTGGTTCAGTCATTCTACCCATCTCTTTAATACCATCGCAGAATTCAGTAACGCCGATTCTATCCATAGCACACCACATCCTAATGTCAACATCTGTAATTTATGAATACTCTATAGTAGATATAGAAATTCATCGTTTAATATTTTATCCTATACACACGGTTCTATATGACATTATGGGAGGTTTAATCGTTCTTCTCTCTGATCAAGCCGAGGACGGTTTAACATCCCACTCTCAATCTCAAATGGTACGACTATATCTTCACCTACACAGTTTAATCACAAATCTCGACACCATCAACCAGCCAACACCGTTTCTACATAGCATTACTCAAAATACCCTCCGGGATGGAAATACCCTCCGGGATGGAAATACCCTCCGGGATGGAAATACCCTCCAGGATGGAAATACCCTCTGGGATGGAAATACCCTCAGGGATGGAAAAAATACCCTCCGGGATGGAAATACCCTCCGGGATGGAAATAATACCCTCATGGATGGAAATAAAAAATACCCTCCGGGATGGATGTAATATTCCTTTAATTAAACACACTGTGGACGAGTACGACAACTCTCTACTACTGTCTGACACTGATAACGCTAGCACTTCCCAACACAAATCAGTCAAAAGACGAATAGTGAGTATGAATCCGGATTCAAGTCTATACATCGAAAATCTATTTCCAGTTTATAAATGATATATTAGTTGTAAGTCATAAAAAAAATACCCTCCGGGATGGAAATACCCTCCGGGATGGAAATACCCTCCGGGATGGAAATACCCTCCGGGATGAAAATACCCTCCGGGATGGAAATACCCTCCGAGATGGAAATACCCTCCGGGATGCAAATACCCTCCGGGATGCAAATACCCTCCGGGATGGAAAAAATAGTAAATTAGCAATATATAATGCACGAAGCACTTCGCTACCATTTGTTATAAATACCCTAACCCCTTCCGATAATTCCAAAAAAGGATTTTGGATAAAAGACATGAATTACAGAGAAGACATCTCCTAATCAACGTTGTACAGAACAACGGAGAATTCCGTTGAAGACGCCATTCATATTTTTACAAGTATTCCCCAGCAATTGTTACTTTTTGATGATACACACGTCTACATACACGTTCCCTATTTAAACACTTAGAAGATATTCAAAATGCTAACCATCGGATACAAATGGAGAAATCACTCCTTGAATATTTTGATGTCTTTTCAAAATCTCAAGATGATAATAGCCGAATACGGCACTATAAACATGAACTCGGTCTTAAACCTGGAGCTCATCCAGTACAAGTTTCATATCAAAAGAGTCAACAAATACGTGAGTTTGAAGCACGTACGATGGTTAAACTTAAAGTCCAAAAAATTATGATAGAAATACCAAGCGAATAGGCATCACCTAATCACACAGTCATAGGTGGTCATCGACAAGCCACAGGAGAAGACTCCTGGAGATTGTGTTGACTTTCGAGCCACAAATTTATGCTTAGAAATTGATACTATGCCTTTACCCCAAATGCCTACCATCATAATCAACCGGGAAGAAAAATCAGGGAGTACATGGATATGAATTTAGTACCATCTTAAATGCCCATACCCAATACGGACAAACTTATTACGTAGTGACGAAACTGCTGGATATATGTGCCTTTTTCGTATATGTTCCTCTTGATGACGATTACGATGTATTCCTAACTGCCGATGATCCTGTTCCAGATAATCCCGTTAATATAACCAGTCCTACCACTATGCCTGAAGTTGACCCATTCCCATTGGCTAATTCTACTACGTCTAATTCTACCAAATTTCCTAACACATCTCCCTTTATAGTGATAACTTGTGCACATAATTAGTCATTCATTCGTACACTTATACTTGAAATCACATTCCAGCGCTTGCATTTTTCAAGTGGTTTTAAAATAACGTTCATATTAAATGGGGACGATTATAAGTATAACTGTACGAATAGTTAATAAAAAGTAATTTAGTACTATATATTTAAATATTAGTTAAACTAGGAAACAAATGTTAAACAAAATCAAAAAAAATTAAAATAAATAAATAAAGTAGATATATGTATTATAATCCATAAACTAGTTAAGAAAATACTAATACCATTATGTCACTTAAAATAAGGTTTACCAAACAAAACAGCGCTTCAAAATTGAAGAAATAACTTCAACAGTGACAGTGTAAGCAAATGAAATTGTATATAAGCACTGAAAACAGTACTTATAAACAAAACACCACTTCTATACCGAAGAAAATACTTTGAAGGGGGATAAATTTAAGAATATATAAGATTAGTTAATTGAAATAGTTACGAATAGCTAATAAAGTAGAGATGTAATATAATTCATAAACTAGTTAAGAAAATACTAATACCATTATGTCACTTAAAATAAGGCTTACCAAACAAAACAGCGCTTCAAAATTGAAGAAATAACTTCAATAGTGACAGTGAAAGCAAAATATAATGTATATAATAAGTCACTGAAGACAGTGCTTATAAACAACAGCGCTTCCATACCGAAGAAAACACTTCGAAGAATCAGAAATTTAAGAATGTTAAACCAAACAGTTAATACTAATACTAAAATTTTAATTTAAGTAGTAAATAGTTATGTTATAAATTATTCCGTGTTACCAGATCGACCGTATGGAGAAAACTTCATAATCCCTTATAACATCGCGTAGAAAGTTATTCCAAGTGTAAGTGTTGTAATTGACACCAGTGGTAAAACGAATAATCAAAAAATGTAAAAAGAAAATTTAAAATTTAGGAGTAAGCTGAGAGGGATGTTATACATTAAATGTATAAGTAGTTAAGATAAAAATAACAAAAACAAAATAAGAAACCAGGAAACAAAAACTGGCATACACCTGTACTAAATTAACCTAACCTCAAACATTAGGCCAAAGAGGTCTGTTCGCATGATTATGCGAACAGACTTCTTGACCCATTTTGATATCTTTAACTTGGGCTTTTTTGTGGATTGGGTTTTGTTTTTGTTGGAGTTATACCAAAAGTCTAAATTAAAATTTGGAAAAATATTAAGACACCTCGTGAAGACACGAGTGTTCTTGTACGTTGACTTAAAGTTTACTTATTGATCAAATAAACAATATACTAAGAATACAGCAAAATACGAGTGAACCTTTGTGATTATTTAATATCCAATAGAAGGACGCCAGGACCCCTGGGAACCCTTCCTCGCAACCACTGCGTGACTCTGTCTTTAAATTAAATTACAGTAATAACTCCAAATTAACATTAAAAACAATAAAATACAGTGTTTACCCAAAAGACGAAAATAAAAAAAGTTATTACAGAAACTATTTCTACCGCCGTCAATTTACAAGTAAAGGATTTTACAATGCAATTGTTATTACATTGGACGCAATGCGGTGGTACAGCACGATAACACTGGCTTGAATAAAACTCAGATTTTGAAACTTTGACTTTCCAGTAGCGATTCGGCTCGATAAAGTAACTAATTTGTAGAGTTGTCGCTGATGTATCATTCTTCCTTGTCGTAGGGGGACGCCGTGTGCTAAAGTTACCGATCTTGGATCGGTGCAATGTTTTGAGCTAGACTAATAATGTAGCAATGGTACAAGATGTTTCTGTTAGTTTTTCAGTCCTTAAGCACTTTAACTAGGCTGAAGCCAGTATCTTCGTGAGTCTGAACACAAGCCATGATATTCGAAGATGCCGATTAGGGTTCCCAGTATAGTAAGATAAATTCCCCGTTTCATATAAAGTAGGAAAGGTATGCGTAGTACTCACTCTGAGCGTTATCGGTTGACAACGCTCAGATTCATTCAATTCAATTTATCCTTCTCTCCTCCATTTTTGGAATTTTCTTTGATTTATTTTTAAAATCAATTTAATTCAAATTAATTAAATACATTGATTTGATTGGTTACTGGTGACCTTGGTGACCTCACTCGAAAGGCTCAACCACTTTCATCATTATTTCGAGGATTCTCAAGGACCCCATTCATTTCCATGATACAAAAATTAGAGTAGCCTGTGCATTTTTACATTTGGAATTCTCACATCCAACCACATGGGCGATACAGAATCTTTGCCACAAGTCGAATGATAAGATTAGTCATTTCTTACCTGCGTAGGAAGTTCCAAACCCAATAGACATAACATCTAAATATTTTTTTGGCGAGTACATCGAATTGAATGTGCGTGAAATTTGGATTTATCCAGAGCATCTGAGGTAGACTTCCTATAATCGGCCATCGAATGGGACCTGAAAGATTCACCATCTTATTTAGTTTCAAGTCACATTATTCCTTTATTGTCATAAGAATCGGTGTTATTTTTTTACGCAATTATTCCGATGTAATCAACCGGAATATTATATCGTATAATATAAAATTAACACTTCTATTACATTAATATAATGGAAATAAAATCCGGTACATGTAGATACCCTGAGATACACAGGGTCCAGAACATGTTAGCAAAAGTAAACTCTAACTTATTGTTCTAAACTTTTAACTCCACATAACGATCTGGAGAATCTGATCTTGAAGTAGAAAATGACACTAAACGCCATCCTTATCCATTGAAATTTGTTAACGTTTTCTAGATTGTAGTCTCCTTTTTATTAGCTCGAGACTCCACAAAAGAAAAATTCAAATTAGAGGTATTTGACATCAAAATGAGTTATCTCGGCTCATTAGGTAGATTAGGTGTTGCACCTTTTTCCATATAAACAAAAAAAAATCCACCGACCTTTTTATTAATCTGTCTGGTCACTTCTTGGACATACTTAACATAATTAACGACAGAAAAGACTGCAAATAATCCTATTTGCGCCCCGCACTCGTCCCTTGCTTGCTATAAAAAAGTGAGCTGAAGTCCAACTCGAGACTAGTTGACTTGTTCTCTTTATCAAAAGCGAACTGAAGAAAAATTGCTGCCTAGCGCTCAAGTCAAAACTCTAGCTGGTCCCTTTGGGAGCAACAGAGTGTTTTTAAAAAACAATAACACTCTTCCTTTTACTTAAAATTAACTGGTCATTTTTTTCACGGCCTTAAGCCCTGTTCATAAAAAACACTGTTCACGGCCTTTAGCCCTGTTCACGCAATTTTCTTGATTCACGGCCATAACCCCTGTTCCTACTATAAAAAAAGTTAAAAAATATTAACGCTCTTGTTTTTTCTCGACTGGAAGTCTGCCCACAATTGGGTTCAACCCTCCCGAGAAAAGGGCTTTCAATTTGGTCGCGGCCTCACTAAGGCACGACCGCTAACATTTTTAAATTGAAAATTATTACTTTTCTTTTAAACTAAAAACATTTTCTTGCTCCTTTCTGCTAAAATAATCATCAAATTTATCAGTCTCGTCAAAATATTTTAACTCCATTGCTTGGTCATTTCTCTTTGCAGTAATCTTCATCTAAAAGTAAGTTTATCTCGCCTAAGTTAGGTAATTAAGAGGGACATTCTTGCAGAAGCAAGCCCCGACCCCAAAAGTAAAGAAGTTAAGGCACCTTCGGTTTTAATTGCAGAAATACCTTCTTTTCTATAATTACACACGCCAAATCCGACTTCAGTGTTCCACTTCTTTCGCCGAGCATCCATAGGGTTAAAAAGCTTGATACCAAAATTTAACTCTTAATCTTTGATCTACTCTGAGAGTGTATATTAGGGGTTGAGCCTTCATCTTAATTACAATTTTTTAACGTGGGAAAATTGTCGTTCTTTTTCAATTAACGTAATTATTAGCCTCCTCCATTAACCAGATTTTCTCATTCTTACAGCATTAACTCTTTTGGATTATGTTCGCTTAAAATTATTTTTAATTTGATCTACCGACTATCATCCCTTAGGGGGTTAGGAAAAATTTCAAGTGTCGTAATAAGGTTTTGGTCTATTCCTCTCGTCAACGATTTATCTGCGATCTGCTTTTGTGGATGACCATTCTATTTCTCATGCCTATGCAATTAACCCGCCTGAATCATCATTATAATCAATTTTAACTTTTCTGCTATAATTTTCCGCGCTAACGTTTCCTAGCCTCTCAAAATTGTTCAATTTGCTCTCCGCTCATTTTAAAACTCGCAGTCAGTTTGTCATTACCGCCTGGTCACAAAGTTGGAATAAAAACATCCCGGATTGAGAAAGTCTTGTAGGATTTAGTACTTGCAAAATTATTATTAGGGTTTTTAGGAACTGAAGGTTTAATTCAGGACCAAATATATGTTTTAATTCAGGAATTTGATTTTTGATTCTTAAAATTTAAAATTAACCCTGCTCTACTTCATTAATTACCCTCGTATCTCCACCTAGAAACTCTACAAGATATGGGGTAGTAAAATTTACCTTAGAAAAGAACTTATATCTTGTTTCCTATTTATTCCAGAAACTGATTTTTATAAGCTTTATTACACACAAGTTATCTAGTAAAAAACATTGTTTAATCCTTTCTGCTCTATGGTTTAAATTATATGTAGTTCCGAATTGTACATATTTCGCTAGGACATATTTGCTAATCTTCTTCTAGCAAATAGTTGAGAGTTTAGTCAATTAAAAAATAATTCTACATTAATTAACACACTTCCTTTTATTTCATTCAACTTCGGTCTACTACCGTAAAAGGTCGCTTTATCTCCTGACTGTTCATGCAACTGTGGCACGGCAAAAATTAACCCGTTTGACTCCCTGATCGGGGATTTGTTTTGTAGCACGGGGTGCCACCATCTCTTGGAGACGTTACCAACGACTAGTAAGCTAAAATTTTGATTGCCTTATTAGTGTATAGAATTTGTAACTTATTGCCACAAACCTTTTATTTAAACAAGTGAAGGATAAAGCTATCATTTCCAGACAACTGTAGAACTTGTGATAAGCAGAATGGGCAAATAGTATAAGTAAATATATAGTGATTGATGGATTATACTATATAATAGTGGTATTAAATTTTCCAAGCATGGGTAACCCAATGAATGAAACCAATTACGTGCATCGATGGTAGCAGCGGGCGCATAATCAAAAACAATACACCGTAGTATAATAAATAAAAGCAATGATTTTGTTTTCACTTAAGTTTTGGGATGAAAAGTTTACATGGGAAAAAGAGTTCGGCACCAAATTTAAACATTAGGCTTGAATTACTAGTCTATTTTTTATTTCAATTTTCTTATTTTACTTTATTAGTTTAAAAACATTTGTAAACAAAAAAAGTCTACTTTACGTGCTCAAAATGCCCGCCTTCCATAACCCAGTACCAAAATCTGTTCACAAATCCTCTCCCTACATTTCTAAGCATTTGCGGTGTAACGTTTTGGCAAAACTCACGAATACTGGTTTTAAAATCTTCCATTGTCGCAGCCCTTGGAGGCAAAAATATTTTCTGCCTCATATACCCCCAGAAGAAGTCCAGTGGTACCAAGTCTGGAGATCTGGCTAGCCAAGGAATATCTCCACCTCTTCCAATTACTTTACCAGGGAAATGAGTTCCTAGCCAGGTTCTGAGTTTTAGTGAAATGCGCAGGAGCACCATCGTACTAATACAATACGTTTTTAAACGGAATACCTTGCTCATCCGCTGCGACTTGCGCCTTTTCTAACAGCCAATCTTGTAACATATCCAACTAAACTTGACCATTGATGTTTCCACGAAAAAAATAAGGACCTAAAATTTCGTCACCAAGAATCCCACATCCGATATTTATTTTCAAAGAACTTTTTGTTGCAGCCGCTTCAAACCTAATTGGGTTCCCTTGGTTCCAAAAGCAAAAATTTTGTCGACGATTTAGTTTGTCGTTGAGGAATACTGTTGCTTCATTCCAATAATGGTATTTCGAACAACATCTTAATTCTCATCGAGTATTGGAATCATGGTTTCTGTGAAACCCAACCTTCGATTTTCATCTCCTTCCATTCCATTTCATCTCCTTCCTTCCATCCTGGAGTCTTCGTCTTTTGTAAGGCTTCACTCTTGCTTGAAGATTTTTAAAATTGATGTGCGACAGATTCCTGCGTCGATACATCGTTTGGAAAGTGGCAAGTGTGTGTTTAAATTTACTGATGCAAGTACAGATGTGGCGACAACTTCCGATGTCGCACTTTTCGGACCGCCAGGTCTATAATGAAATGTTAAAGTGGTTTCGAATTTGTCGACTGTTCTTTTGACGTCTCTAGCTTCTTTCATGGGATGGGTATAACTAATTTCAACATAGTTATATCGTCGTTGAAGGTTCATTAGGTGCTAAGTAAATTCAGTTGTAGTTTCATTATGTGCTTTCTGAATTTTTTTGTCAATTCATTATGTGCCATCTGATTTTTTTTGGTCGCACCCATTATGTGCCAAGTGCAAAAACTAAGATTTTTCAGGAAAGCCAAATAAACTTAAAACCAAGATAGCCAGACATTTCTTTTCTAATCATAAGTTTTTTTCAGTTAATTATAACTTCTGAACGCTTCGACCAATTTTAATCATTTTGCCCACATTCGATTCATAAAAGCTTGTGTCACAATTTGACGCTGAAACCCCCCTATTTTGGCAAAAAATGTCAGAAAGCACAACATAATGGGTGCGACCAAAAAAAATCAGATGGCACATAATGGATTGACAAGAAATGTCAAAAAGCACATAATGAAACGACAACTGAATGTACCTAGCTCATAATGAACCTTCAACGACGATATCGCTCCATGATTTCTTCATAATTGTTAAGTGGATGACGAAAAAACAATTCTACAATTGCCAGGCGTTGTTCAGGAGTATACCTACTCATTTTTGTACATGCTCTAAAAATGCAGTAAATGTTAATAATAATCACTGCGCTCAGGTTGTACAAAATCAATATTTTAATGACTTACCACTGAACTCACAAATTGGGTTTCAAGATCAAAACCAACTTTTATAAAGCAATATATTGAATTTATAAAACTAACTACATCAGTAATTTAAGATAAGTCGTTAAGACAATAATGATCGTTAGGTAGATTTACCGTGCTAAACTTTTGTTTCACTGTGCCTAACCTGTGTCCGCAGGCAGTATGACATGAGTTAAATAATTCGGTTGATTATTACCGAAAAGGATAGGGAAATATGTATAGCGTAATTGAGTAACTTTTAAATAGGAAAATTTTATTTCAGACTTGCTTTCTGACTTTTATTTTACGTCTTATGGTCATAATCCGTAGATTCCTTAGGTTAGGTTAGGTTAATCCTATGCAAACAGAAAATCCTAATAGAAAGGTAAGATCTTCAAACAACACATGTGTTAAATTCTGCTTATTTGTAGAATAGCCGAATTAGTATAAATCTATGTAAGCAGGATACGATTACATATGGTTTTATTTAGATTTTCTTTTAGATTTTCTTTTAGATTTTCTTTTAGGTTTTCGTTTATGTTTTTTCAGGATTTTAGGTTTTCTTTAGATTTAGGTTGCTAGGGTTAGGTTTTTTTTATAGAATTTTGTTTTGTTACGTTTTAAATGTGGCAAGGTTTGGGATGAAGCTAAGCTCTAATACAATTATCTTTATGCAGTATTTTCGAAAGTCCGTATTTTCCAGGACGTTAATTCTCGGTCGTATTTTCTTAGACCGTATTTTCATAGAACCAATCTGTTCTTGGCAATGAGTAGAGTAATTGGGTGACGTAGCTAGAAAACACATAATTTTTGACGCATGACCACATAAGCCTGAATCAATGTTTTGCATAACCGGAGCGTCTCTGATCGTAAGTCTCTTAGCAAGTGGCCCAATTTTTGACACTTAATTACATCTAGAGGTCAAAATTCACACTAAATCATGAAATTGAGTGCAGGATTCGAAACAGAATAGAATAAGCTCTCCAACAATACATGACTTCCGTAAAAACAGCCAATTCAATTAGTTCACATTTGTTGACCTCTGTAGGCCAGATGCCCTAAAATGGTGTTTTGCCACTTTGTTTAGGCTGTCTATGACTTCATTTGTGCCAATACTCAGTAATATCTGGTGGAGGCCCACTGGATAAATTTATATCAACTATATTCTTTTCCCACAAAGGGAATTAAAAAAAATCTGAGGCTAAGAGGTTCGAACAATTTAATAATATTTAATATAATTTGTTATTTTTTTGATGCTAATTTTCAATACATTCTAATATCCTTTATTTTTGCTTCTTTTTAAATTTTTTCTGTTTTAACTTTCTCCAGATTCTGAAAGCTAAATCTGATCCGATTCGCACATAAATTGCCAAACTCAACTTGTCGCATTAGTCGCTTGACCTCTAATAGTTATCAAACATAACATGTCGCATTAGTCGCTTGACCTCTAATAGTTATCAAACATAACATGTGGTTTTTCATGTGCTTTCATTTGATTCACTCGAAAGTCAGTAAATAGGTAACCATTATCATTTCAAACAATGTTTAAATAGGACCTTGTGATAATGCTGAGTAGTTTGATCTCCACAATTCTCCAAACATACTTCAATTCCAATCATACAATATGATTTTGTTGGATTCATTTGAAATTCTGTAAATAATAGGTAGAAATTATCAACCACAAAAATGTTGAAGTGGGACCTAGAGCTTGGAAAGAATTCAACTAAAACTCGCACAGATGTTTGTTGTGTTTGCTAACATATGTTGGCCAAACTACTCATAGTATAATTCTATTGCTTAAATTTAAACATTTTCAAGGAAGGCGATATTGACCTAAATACTCTCAGTGATAATGTTTAACATGTAGACAAAACTTTATAAAACTTATTTATTCTACAATATACTTTGGGTTGATAGAAATATTCATGTATACTATTTATTTTAAGTTGCTAGACTTCAGGTAACGCTTTACACTTCATGATTGGATATTGCATATCGTCAGTGACAACTAAAATACTTCAAAGTCACGATGTTGTTCGACGGTTACAAAAAATTTAGAATACTTTTTTAGGTACCACCTAAAAAAATTTTTTTTTAGGTACCACATGTGTCCATGTCTAAATAGGGTTATTTTCCAGTATGGTGTGCTTGAAGTAATATGATGTACAACAACGTCTGCATTAGGAGGAAGTGTCACGCATACAAATCTATTTCTTAAGAAACATGATTGTTATACTGACATAATTATTGTAAGAACAGAGACAGAGGAATTATTATCTTATTTCGCAGAATATTTGTTTCTTTGAGAGTAAATTAATAATTTATTTCCAAAGCTAAGCACTTGTCCAATAAGGCAGAAGAGAACTAAACAATAGATAGTTATGGCTGATCATTCCCTTATTTCAAAAATCGACGTAAAATTTTTACGTAATTGAAATTTTTACGTTCAAATTTAAAGTGTGCATAGTTATGGCAAGCACATTTGAAAATTAACCTTATATAAGTGCGCGAACTTTTCAAACATGGTTATTTATTTGAATTTGGAAATTTTTTAAATGAATCTGAATCTTCCGCTTTCACGTAAACAAGTAATAATATGAAAAATTTATTACAAAATAAACAAAAAAAATTTTGATTTATTTTGTTTCTGCGTTTTCAACCAAAAAAGCGAAACATTCTGTGAATCTTCAACTGTATGTTGATGGGCTGGTTCGCCGATTCCATTATTACTTTGATCCCTTCAAGTAATTTTTCTCGTTGTGAAACTCCCTACTTTGTCCCAAGGTATGTAGAAGATAAAAGGTACGACAGTAAAGAGGAAAAGTTTGAGAGAAAGTGAACCGTCACACTGTGACGTCAGCTGCGGGACTACCCTTCTCCACAATTAGACATGTAACATGGTATTTTGCCTTGCATTTTTGTGTAACAATTTATTATTTATTCAANTCCTTCTCCACAATTAGACATGTAACATGGTATTTTGCCTTGCATTTTTGTGTAACAATTTATTATTTATTCAAAGTTATTTGTCTGACATCTTAACTTTTTAGCTGATTTGACAAATTCCTTTGTCTTTCTTTTTCTTACATAGTTTGTAATTGTACGATCAAAATTAAGACCTCGAATTTTAATTCTAATTCGAGTTTTGATGAACTCTGTGACCACACTTTTGTCAAATTCTGGGTACTTTGACGTGATCCTTCCAGTCAAAATCGAAGTAACTCTAGGACAACCTTGAAAATAGTCAGCAAAGCTTCTGAACTCCAACTCACACAGCTTGATGCATTGAACAAGTAGTTCAGTAGGAACTAATAAACCACCACGAGAAAGAAGCTCAATCCAATTTGAGTCTACTTGAGCGGTAGTGTTTGGGGTACATTGGCCAGTAGGAAGTCCATAGTTTGCCTTTCCTAACTTTTTTAATTTCCAAGCCACATATCCAGCCAAGTAGCGGAGAGAGTCTTCATCGGTTGGAGTTAATTCTGNCTTTTTTAATTTCCAAGCCACATATCCAGCCAAGTAGCGGAGAGAGTCTTCATCGGTTGGAGTTAATTCTGGAGGTCTGTATTTGTTGACAATTTGTGGTTTTTTGATTGTTTGGATAGCGGAAATCTTGTTTTTTAACATTAATTGAGAGCTAAGGTAGGCGTTGTCGGAGTGTTCAAATTCTACATTAGTTTTTGAAGGTTTCCTCACTCTGCATCCCAACAACACAAGGCGTACCCGATACCGGAATTCAGCTGGTGTAGGATTTGTATAAAGTCCATTAAATGAACGTATCACGGAAAAGAAGCTTTCTAGTGAATCCTGATTAAGTCGACTTGTTAAAATGTATGATATTCCAAAACATTTTTTGAGGTAATCATACAACTCCAAAAGTGAGTTGATTGAAACCAGGATCCCAATTTGGCAAGGCAGAAGGGCTATTTTTGGATTTTTCAGTTTCTTCGTGTGGAATCGAATATTCTCAGTTAGATCTCTAAGATTTTTTAATGCTGTAACTTGTATTGGTAAATGACAACCGTAGGCGGATAAAAATGTATTTTTGTCTTGTTTTCGTCTAGAATTGAAAGTATCAAATCCGTCATTGAATGTTTTGAAAAAATTTGAGATTTCAGGTTTGTCGGGGTAAAGTTTCAAGGCCAAAATGGAAGAATGATGTGACAAAAGTTGTATAGCGGGTGCAACTCTCATTCTCTCTGGTCCTTTAATGTCGATGAGCCTCTGGGTCAACTTTGGGCAAAGTTTAAGTTCATCACCATCCTTTGAGATCATATCTTCCAAGGTAGTTCTGGAGATTATCGTTTTGTTTTTAAAAACGACTCCATCATCAAGTAGGTGATTTCGGATATTTTTGAATTGATGCGGAATGTCGGCGAACATAAATATCGTTTGATCTGGATCAGCCGGATTTTTGATATAATGATTCTGTGGAGTAATACTAAACTCATTCCACAGTCCCCGATTTTCTGCTCCAAGGTCACTCACGACTGCACAAATAATATATCCAGCGTCCGTTACGCTTGAAATTATACGAAGCAACGTTTCTTTCTTCATGCTCTTATCAAAGTCAAAATAGATTGGTTGCTTCCATGACTCACAAAGACCTCGTAGTTGAGCCACCTAAAGATTTTATAAATTATACATAAAGCAGTTTGCATTTAAATTTTTTTGAAAATTGTACCTGCACTTTTGAATGAGACTCGATTAAGTCAAAGGTGGGATCTCGGATAAAACGTGAATCCAAGTTCATCTCATCAAACATCAATACACAAATCTTGTAGAAGTGATCGCGACCAATAAGTTTCTGTTTCATTACTTCGATAACTTCGATGAGAATTCCTGGAGAGCGCGTGAAATTTTTCGTCCATGCACGTAAGGTGCTAACGGCAGGGAGAGGTATGTTCCAAATTGAAAGTGCTGTTTCGTATGCCTTTAGGCTGACGCTTCGTATTGTAAGAGCCTTTACAATATCTTCCATTTTCCATCTTCCACGTTTAGCAGATATCTTCTTGATTTGCTGATTCGAAAAAACNGCCTTTACAATATCTTCCATTTTCCATCTTCCACGTTTAGCAGATATCTTCTTGATTTGCTGATTCGAAAAAACCTGGTGCAATTTTGCACAATTCTTCACTAGTTTCCCACTGCTAATTTTTCGTAGCCGTCTAGAACCTTGCAGTTTCATTTTCAAAGATGAAACTTGTTTCTTTAGCTGACAAATTTCAGTATTCTGCTTAATTATGACTTCTACCTCCCTCGTATTTCCACTCTTTAAAATGAAGTTATAAGTTAATAAAATATTTTATACATTATTGAGAATTGATACAGAATAAGTTGTTAAGTAAGATTTTACGTTACCATCTGTTTGTGTGCCTTGAGTGTTTAGATTGTCGGGGATGTGAATACTNGTTGTTAAGTAAGATTTTACGTTACCATCTGTTTGTGTGCCTTGAGTGTTTAGATTGTCGGGGATGTGAATACTCGCTTCACTTTCAAACTCATCATCGCCAGGAATTTCTAAAATATTCACACAAATTTTTTTAAGANTGTGAATACTCGCTTCACTTTCAAACTCATCATCGCCAGGAATTTCTAAAATATTCACACAAATTTTTTTAAGAGTGTCCTGTCATTCTGCCCAAAATTAGTCTCACGTGTTAGTCCAGCAACTACCAATTTTTGTAGCTTCAATTTCTTTCTCTGGGATCGTTGGGTCGCAAGTGTGCCTTTATTATTGTCTCCAGGTCTGCATTTAAACAACGAAGGAACAGCGTTGGGGTTTAACCTCCTTCTTGGAGGGAGGTTAAGTAATTCATGTTCCAGATCCCGTAGATAATCACTTTCTAGAAAATGATCTGAGCAAATTGTAGCATTACCATCAATGAATTTTCCTCTCTTGCCTCTTGAATTCCAGATTTTTCGTAAGGCTGAATTAGCTGGAAATCTGTGAAGTGTGACTCCAGAATCCTGTTTTGCTCGCCCACCATTACTGCATTCAGCTACACGGAAGGCATTTTGCTCTAAATTACGCGAATTAAAAGCACAAGAAATATTGGTCTGTTTTAACGTAATACTTAATTTCAATTTCCTTTNCTCTAAATTACGCGAATTAAAAGCACAAGAAATATTGGTCTGTTTTAACGTAATACTTAATTTCAATTTCCTTTTTGTTTTGGTCCCGCAGGTGACGTCAGAGAGAAAGAGTCAATCTCATTTTTTTCTCTCATAAGCTATTGTCTCCCCTTGNTTGGTCCCGCAGGTGACGTCAGAGAGAAAGAGTCAATCTCATTTTTTTCTCTCATAAGCTATTGTCTCCCCTTGCCTTTGTCCCAGTTCTATAAAACAATAAATTGTGTTTAGCAGACAGATTTCGATTATAATTACGGCAGAATTCTCACGTTATGCGATAAACAATGCGCCTAGTGCCAATATTTGAACATACCGATACTTAAAAGTGATTAGTGCAATTCCAAACCAGATAAATTAATCGCAAGAGAGACAAAACTAACTATTGCATACGGTAGGTTAAAAAATTAACTTACTCCGAAGTAAGCAACTTCTTCTCGTACTTGGAAACAAGTAGATCTATGCGTCACTTCGCTGTTCTTATTGAAGATTCGCATCCAAACTTCTCGTTGAATGCTGAACACCAACCATCCTTCCCATTTTCCCAAGGACTCGTGTTGATTGCTAATTTGAGCAATGTGATATTCCTCTTAATTGTGAAGCCAACGCGAGCCAATCCTGTTCCAATTAGTCTCAAAATGTAAAAATAATAAACTCAATCGATGAACTTTGGATTTACCTTTTGACCCGAGCTGGAGCTGGAGCTGGATTGTTGTACTCGACCTTACTTTTGAGCTTATTACAACTTGACCCTGCCCGACCTACCATTCTAACTGATATTTTTGTAAAAAAATTAAACATTTGAAAAAAAAATTATTCAAAGACAAAAAATTCAACCAAAGTCAAAACACCCGATTCCAAACCCCAGCCCCGGCAAAGCAACAGCACACCCTTTGGGACCAGTCGGAAACATTCTCCAGTAAAACACTGCAGTATGTTTTCTGAACTGGGTTTATTTTCGTGGCCGGTGCTGGGTTCGGGTTCGGCAATTTTGACTCTGGTAAAAATTCAGTTTAAAGTTCACTGCGGACGTAACGTAAAAATTTTACGTCACCTAATAAAATAAGGTATACGTAACTGTCATACACAGTTGCCATTTAGCGGGTTTTTTACGTCGACCTTATATTTTAGGTCGACGTAAAATTATAAGTAAAATTTTTAGGTGAAAAGCCATAACTATCTAATTAGGAAGAGGAATTACATTTGGTTTGCTCTATTATAAGGAAAAAGATATTCAACTTGCAGCAAAATTGCCGACAGCATGAATGGACTATTTTCCAAGGAGTCATTTTGTTCAGTCCCTACCAAATCAACTATCAGGCGTGCTTTTTTGTGACATTTAAGCCCTCCTCTTTTACTGTTGAAGTTTTAGTTGTAGTAATCAAATTTATTATATAATGATTCCAATAAAGAATTTAAGAAATATATAAAAACTTAATTGAAGCCATGAAACATTAGCATTTGCAACAGTTCCAATTGTTTGGTGTTTATAAAGTATGGCTTAGTGGAACCCGCACCATATATTTTAATTCTAGAGATGGTCCGGTACGTCAATATGCATGAACCACTAGGAGCATCCGTGAAAATTGTGCGCAGTCCTGCGATACATTTTTGAAAAAATCTCACTTGCAGCATCCATTCAGCCAATGAATATATAAACTTGAGACGTGGGGCATTCATTTAGGAGAAAAGGCGGAAAAAATTATTTTTGACAATCACATGCCACATGTATGCGATATGCGTTAGGATGCATTTATTTCTAAACGCATTTCTTCAACCGATGAAACTGTCTTTCTCCAGCCAACACAGAAATCTAAGTATTCCCAAAGCACAATAATGAAAGAACAGAATTAGATTTTTCCAAACACAACAGTAACAATAGCTTTTCAATGAGTCGTAATCAAACTTAATCACAACGTTGCACTAGCCTAGATTAGAGGTGTTGCCCGCAGCAGGTAATTACAGGCGTCTGCAGGTCTGATTGGGTGGGTTCAAAATTTTATCCCTTATCGCAGGCTCATGCTGTGCAGGTTTGACTAATCGAAAGCGCAGGTTGGGTGAGTTTTTATTGGCAGGTTGGTAGGTGCCTCTTCAACATGTATGTTACTGTACTCCGTTATTTCGGGTGTTACAAAACTGTACGCTCTTTGCTCACCTTTTGCGCACCGCTGCATACCCCTAGTGTTGCCATATTTCTCCCATATTGCATAGGCCAAGGGTGCATAGGTTAACGAAAAAAAGAATGCAATTGGAAAGAAGACAAAATGGGATTAGATTTAGAATAAGGATATTTCAAAAATAAATAAAACAATAAAACGTCAGTTTTCTGTTACGTTTTAATTACGTGACATAATCACTCTCCAACATCATAATCAGTTAAATGCGCGAGAAATAGTTAACTCTTCGACCGAATCCTTTGGTCAATACCCTGAGACCGAAGGAGGTCCTTCGGCCCAATTTTGGCCAAAGTCTTAGGCCAACTGAAGCTTCGGTGTATCCCTAGTATTTTAACTAGAGTATATATCTGAGTTGATTTTACCTAATTATATTACTCTACTCTGAGGATACTATCCCGTTGTGCCATCCAAGAGTTGTATTCATGCAAAGATAGAACAGCAGATATTTATGTACTTTGTGTTTGGTATGTTTACTGTACTAATACCATACAAAACACAATTTGCGGACTGGATGTCCATCCATAAAAGCGGAATACATTGGCTTTTAGTACGACCGTTAATTATATTTGATTTAAATTAAAATTTTATTCAATATAGTTTTAAGATTTAAGATGTTTACAGTAAACGTCAGAACTCGGTTAAGTTTAGCGACTGTAATTTATTTCGTATTTTTAATGCCACTGTTGACAAAATGTACTTCCTTTCCTGATTCATATGTTAGTGAACTCAATGTACGTAAAAAATAATTAGAATGGATCTGTGAAAAAAATCTTTTACCCAGTACATCAAACTGCGGCAGGTCAAAACTATTGGGTTGGAACTAAGGTGTGTATTTTGAATTCGCCCTACATTTGGTACAAGAAGTGTTGCGAAATTACGTACTTGTACGGGAGTGGGTATGAGCGGAAACTAACTTTTTCCAGAAGGTACGGGTATGGTGCGTGTACGAAACGCAGTTAAATTCGACCAAAGAGTAGCTCACTTTTTAAGCCTAAAGGAAGTAATGCAAGAAGTATAATGTTAGGGTGTAATTTTGGAGCAGCCCGTTCTGTTAGTCTTCCAGGTTGAATAAAATGAGATACTTTTTTGTTAAATCCAACACGGAGTCAGGATGCACGGTTTACATGGGTGGTCTATTCATATATGCGTGCAGGTAATGAGGGTTTTTTCGAACAGGTGCATAATATTTGAAAACACTAAGGGGAGGAACTGTGAAAGTGAGGTTCGAACATGAGGTTCGTTTTTTGTTAGTGTGGTATATTGTGAAAACTAATTTTTTGAAATAATTATATTTAGAGTTGCCCCGATTTATTGGCCCGGCCGATGAATCGGCCGCCGATGCGATCATCTAGTCGCATCGGCGTGGCATCTGCATCGACATAAAAGTTGAATCGGGCGGTTGGCCGATGCAGTTGCCGATTCAAAAAAAAAATTTAGTTTATTGCAAAGTTTGCTTAAAGTTTGCTTAAAATTTGCCGTAATATGAACCAAAATCAATTAAAAACAGCTTTTTGAGTAGAAAGAATCGGCCGATGTATCGGCGGCGGTCGATTCAATAGTCTGCTGCATCGGCGCATCGGGAGATTCGAACTTTAGCCGCATCGGGGCAGCACTAATTATATTTAATTCCATTTGTGTTGTTTGGACAAAAGGAAGGTGTCAATACAAGGAGAATTGTTTATCTTTCAGGTAACTACACCCATATTTGGTTCATTTAAAAAATATGAATATAAATTAACAGTAAAAATAATTGAACTAAAATATTTACATTTCAGATGATTGAATCATCAGAGAAGTGCATGCAGCATATACGCTGGGCAACCTTTCCAATGTAAAAAGAATTTACTGATTATTGTTTTCTTTATACAGGGTGGGGCAGAAGTCTCTATACATGGAGAAAGTTTTAATTGAAAAAAATATGCACAAAAAATTTGGGGGTTGGAAACTCCCTATCTTATTCCATTATAACTCACATCAAACTCATTTCCTTCATGTATAGAGACTTCTGCCCCTCCCTGTAATGTTTTATAATTATAATTTATTTTTGATGAAAATTTAGTGAAAGTAGTGCAAGGGGGCATTAGGTCCAAAGATACTAATATGGGATTCATTTGCAAAGGTTTATCTTTGATATTTATGTATCCAGTTAAATGAAATTTTGCCAATTGAATTCCTCAGGTCGGACATTCCTTTAGATTATTGAAATTTCAATTATTTGAAAAATTTTGGAAAAAACTTTTTTCAAAAAATATTGCTTAACTCCACACACACCAGGAGCTGAGATTTGAATCCAATACATTTTTTGGAATTGTGTGGAGATGTCCCTTGAATACTAAATTGCATGACCGATCACCATTACGTTCCAAATCACATTCCTTGCCATTATTATCCAGTATTTTCCCACCACAAGGTCATAGTTTGTTCTCTGGAAGATAAAGTTGGAAAGCCATTGCTTTCCCTCTTGAAGATTTGTGGCCCGTTTAAGTCGACAGAGCTGGGAAATTAATTAATTTTCTGTTTGGATTAAAGATTAGGGATTACATTTTAAATAAACGGATTAGAATTAGGGATTGAGGATTAACCTGTTTTCCAGATTGGGATTAAACCAGGATTAATTTTTCATGATTATTTGCGGGATTAAAGATTATGAATTAATTAATGCGGATTAGCTTCGTGATTAGGGATTTAAAAAAAAATTTTTTTTACTTTTTCATTTTAAGTCAGCAATTTTGTAAATGATTTTTTTTTGCAGTCGAATCAACATTTTGATGATACAATTATTTTAATATTCTCGTTAAAATGATGACAGAATCTAAGTTTGTCTCATTGTTACGTTTCTTAGGGATTTTGTTTATTTAGTAGTATATGTTTCATTCTGACTAATCATTATTGACTAATCTGACATTCTGCTTAATTTTTACTCAGTTAATGATGCTTGTTTGCATTGGAGAGACTTCATAAAATCAAAATTTAGCTTTATAAGCTATCAATTTATTGAAATTGTCATATTATTCATATAGGTAATTTCGTTTCATGCGTTAAAATAACACCCCCATATGAAAACACATTCAACCGGAGCAGATAGGCTAGCGAAATGTCCAATTTAGGATTTAGGAAACAGTTCCCTATTGTTAGATCGCTATGCGGTGAATAATCTTTAACTAATGTTGAAAATATTTCGTACATTCCAATTCTTTTTGCTTATTTGACATCTCTTATTTAAAACAAATACCATGCTTGGAAAGAAATGTTACATATAACTGTCCTTGCGCAACAATAGATTGTTGCAAAATTATAGCCTCCAATACAAAATTTCTTCCACAGTTCAAGTTTTTGTGCAGTATCCACCGAAGTTTATAATTTAGATGTGAAATGACAGTAAAAACAGCTTCCTGGCATCGTGCAGGGTGAAGTTGGTAAATTAACTTAATTACTATCTCATGTATTCCAAGTTTTTTTTTTCAAAAATTCAGGATTTTGATCTAGTTGGATTAATTGATTAATCCCAATTAGATTAATCTGAAAGTGTTGATTAGAGATTATGGATTAAAATTTATAATCCGCGTTCACAGGATTAAGGATTATAGATTAATTTCTTGAAGAGAACTTAGCAGGATTACGGATTACGGATTACTAATCTTTAATCCGAATTACTAATGCGTTAATCCTTAATCTGGATTATCCCAGCTCTGGGTATCAATCGACTCCTTTCAACTCCATCATTCATGAGGAACCAATTATAATTTCATAAATTTACAAATAGTGTGAATTTTCTGTTAGCGAAAGGTAGTAAGCAAACCAATCTAAATCATGGGGGGATTTAAAGAACAACCAATTTAGAATTGGGAATTTGCTGACTTAGTATTGATAGTCCATGATTCCTATTTCAATATACCCTCATATTCTTGAAATTGAATAATTGTTTATGTTGTGAGGTTATACAAAATATTGTAATATAAATTTCTAATAGTTTAATCCAATGTATGAACACTACCAGTGTGAAATTAATTTTTTAAATTTATACCGGGTTATTTTATACAAGATGTACCTGAAGGCCATCCTTGTGGGTGAGCCTTTCGGCTGTCTCACTTTCACTTTCGTGACATGGAAGAGCATTGTTATTTTAAATTTTAATTTAACAGAAAGTTCGTCTTTGTGGTTTCGGGAGAATGAAAACTTTGCAATTTATCTAAATTGGGGTTTCGCTATTTATCTGATCCGGCAATGACCGTTTGCACCAAAAGTTTATTTTCACAGAAAAAAATTGTGTAGCAAAGGTAGGTGTAAAAGATTTCCCACAAACTGGTGGAAATATTGGCATTTTGAAATGGGAAGTGCACTGCACAAAGTGGACCACACTGAGGCAACGGTGTTTCTACGAATGATATATGCCATCGTGTAGTATTCGTGTATATTACCAGCATTGTTCATAAGGATACCTCTGCCAAAATTTACAGTTGACCTCTACAAGTGACCAAAGTTAAAATATGGGTTAGCATGGGCTCCTGTTCAATTTATTTGAAAGTTGGTTCACCTGATCGTGACATCCATATCAATGTCAAAATAGATCATTAGCTTCAAAAAGTTTAAGTAATAGTAATTTGACGTTATATTACCACTGGTGAACTCTAGAGGTCATCAAGTTTTACAATGGTACTCCATGATCATAATTGGTCATAAGCGCGAGTGCATAAATTTTCCTTATACTTCAATTACATCAGAGAACAAAAGTTGCTCAACTTTTGGATAGTTTTCATACAAATTCTTGCGCAAGAAGTTTTATAAAACTTTGATTGCGTTGTTGATTACACTAGTGGTCAAAACTAGAAATTTACCAAGCGTAGCTTCAATTCATCTGATAGCAGTCAAATTAAATTCTCCATCTCTAATTTTTTTTAAGTTTTGTTAGGCTTTTCGTTCCCCCAGAAGGGGCAAAATGACGTCAACAAAAGTTGTTCCAAATACTAATATGAACAACTGTTCCCTATGACACGTTTCTTTGGTAAACCGTTCAGCTCACATGTTTAGATGAATACTTCCGTTTTGCCAAAATTTGCGTTATTCAATTCCAATTTGTGATCATGAGTAGGAGCTTAAAAACTTATTGGGATAAAAATACTTGAAACTTGGAGTTAATTTTGTGCCGTTAGATCGAGCGGTCAATCAGGTAGTTGACTTTGAATTTGCAACNATTAGGAGTATTCGGCAATTCACCAAAAAATAGGCCGAATACTTGTAGCAACTCTACATTACCAGCATCAATTACTTTATATTTATTTACTTATAATTAGGGAGAAATTGAGCTACTAAGTTTAAAAACTTATTGGGATAAAAATACTTGAAACTTGGAGTTAATTTTGTGCCGTTAGATCGAGCGGTCAATCAGNAGTAGGAGCTTAAAAACTTATTGGGATAAAAATACTTGAAACTTGGAGTTAATTTTGTGCCGTTAGATCGAGCGGTCAATCAGGTAGTTGACTTTGAATTTGCAACAACTTCGTAATTTCATCATAAGCAAACTATCCGTATGTGGATGTACTGGGCATTAACATATATGGAAGCTTTAAAGATTCAGTTTTGTTACATATTCCAGAGGTATCCCTGTATTTGTCCTGGATTCAGAAGGGCTGTGTGTTCTTATGGTCCTTCAGGAGACATCATCACTTTTGAAAATCTTTGCATCGCAAAGTGCGACACGACAAATTCTAAATACTCAATTCACGGTTCGTTAACTATATTTCTAACTACCGGTAAAGGCATAAGTAGTAAACGTTTTTTGAAATTTTTATTAGACTCCAAGTTAAGCAAAGCAGTGAAAATTAAGCAATGCTTAACGAAATACAGGGTGTCTATAGTTTTTTAGTTATGGTTAAAGCAAGCTTTCACATTTTTTCAAAAATCTATGTTGTGGCGGAAAAGTTTTTACACCAAATTCGCTTTCCGCCACAACNGGTTAACGAAATACAGGGTGTCTACAGTTTTTTAGTTATGGTTAAAGCTTTCACATTTTTTCAAAAATCTATGTTGTGGCGGAAAAGTTTTTACACCAAATTCGCTTTCCGCCACAATATAGGTTTCTTGGCGCGTAAAGTCATGAAATTCAAAATTGGTTCTGATTCAAATTTTTTAATTATTGTGAGAAAAAATTACGCTTGACCAGTAATACCCGTACTTCATCCCCACACTTCACATTTAGGCAAAAACTCTCCCACTCACCGGCTAGACTACCCAATTTCGATTCGAACAAAATAAAATAATATTAGGGCTTAATTAATTTGTATTAGTGTTCTCCATGACTCTCACTTTGGCCTGAGTCAGAGTAACTGACTCTGATTCTGAACTCCTAGAGTCGACTCTCGGAGTCATGACTCTGACTCCTAAATTTTTGAGTCGACTCTGATTCATAATGGACCATGGATCATGACGCATACGTCCCGAGTCCGGTTATTTTGACATTTATTTAAAGTTTTTTTTAATGCATATCTCATAGGAAACAATTTGGCACTGGTCCGAGGTCAATCCGAGTAGGGTTGTTCAGACCAAACGATGACTGAATTTGTCTCTNCTTTATGACTCTCACTTTGGCCTGAGTCAGAGTAACTGACTCTGATTCTGAACTCCTGGAGTCGACTCTGGGAGTCATGACTGACTCCTAAATTTTTGAGTCGACTCTGATTCATAATGGACCATGGATCATGACGCATACGTCCCGAGTCCGGGTATTTTGACATTTATTTAAAGTTTTTTTAATGCATATCTCATAGGAAACAATTTGGCACTGGTCCGAGGTCAATCCGAGTAGGCTTGTTCCGACCAAACGATGACTGAATTTGTCCAACTCTGGGGGCGGGTTTGAGCCGTGTGAGACATGATAATGATTTTGTATGTGTTTTTGTTTTTCCTCCTTCTTACTTATTTTATTATTAATCTTCGAAACGCAACATCATCCAGACAAAGAAGAGCGCACAACGGATGACAAGTTTGAAGCACAGTAGCCAAGAGGTATAGGTGGGTTATTCTTCATCATTCAATCGTTTCTTTGAGTTTGGATCATTATCTCTAAAGGTGGTTATGAAATCAACAAAGAGGCCGATTTTGAATTATACCAAAACGCAATAATGCTGAGCTGACCATGCTACAAGACGAAATTTGGTCAGTCTGTTCTCGGTCAGCATTTTTGTCAACATTATTGTATATCCCTCAAAATCGGCATCTTAATTTAATTTAATAAAATAAAATAAAAATTTGATTTGAATTTCGCGCCAATTTACTTTTCGGTACGACACATTTTTCTAAAAAAATGTGAAAGCTTGCTTTCACCGTAACTAAAAAACTGTTGGCACCCTGTATACTCATCACTTTCTCTCCATGAGTTTAAATATTTGTCTCGTTCGGGGAAACTACCAAAATTTTTCCAGGATGAATTGACTTTGAATGTTTTTAAATCACANAAATATTTGTCTCGTTCGGGGAAACTACCAAAATTTTTCCAGGATGAATTGACTTTGAATGTTTTTAAATCACAGAAATCTTTTCGAAGTAAACTCATACCAATTACTCAGCGTTCAATGAATATCTTACTACACTTAATTTAGTCTCGCATTAATTTGGTCCCGAAAATATTTTTTCCACAACGAAAAAATTTCTTTCAAAATAAACTAATATTACTTAGTGTTCAAACACATCCGATTAACGGAAAATACCAAATTTAGGGACAAATAAATTTGAGCACAGGAATTTTTTTTCAAAAATCATAAAAACCTTACTTAACCCATAGTAACTGACTCTGACACAGTCTAAACTTGGACATATGGAGAACAGTAGTTGGAGTGATTCCGGCAATGTAGCAAATGAATAGAGAAGCCGCGGCTACTAAGCAACGATAAGGGTAACTAGAAAACATCAACTGAACTACTACCGTATAAAAGGCAGAAATTGAGATGAATCGCAGTAGAGTCCTTACGCGTACACGACGGGAAATGGGAAGAAAATGCAACAGAAATGCTGTTAAGACCACGACAGGAATTGATAAGAATGCCCATCAGAAATCTTAACGATTACCCAACAGGAATTAATACGAAAACTCAACAGAAATCCTGACGAGTACCCGATAACAATTAAGATTAAAACTCAACGAAAATCCTGAAGTGTATCCGACAGGATTTCAGATGAAACTCAACAGAAATACTATAGATGTTACATAGTACATAAATTGATTTCATAAGTAAAGATACCAAATTCAAGAGGTATAAAGTAAGGTAAATCAAGCAGGTAAATTATGTTGATGGAATCACGCGGACAGACAGACGTCTGGACTGAGATAGACATAATCAGCAATTTTTTAAACACCTCGCAGCTAAATTGTTGGCGATAAAATTTTTAAATTACTGCTTAAGTTTCCTATGAAATTTGACATGCTTATTAATACTTCATCAATTTCTGGGTAAACGAAATAAATCATAATGATAAATTGTGTATTTTCCCAACAATATTAAAGAAAAAGGGGCATCATGTGCTTCTACGTAAAAATCCAAGTCGACGCAGATACAATATGGAAGAGAATTGTATGAATCAAGTGTCGTCTGTTTGGCCTGGTAGGCGTTTAGTTTGTTTAACGTTTTGTTTAATTCCAACAGAATTTCAAATCACTCCACGCAGATCTGGTTGCAGTGGATTCAATTCCGACAAGGTATACTGAATAATTCATAAGGTCAATATTTTACAAAATTGAGCGAACTATTTTCAAATTACACAAGTTGCGCTATATCGTCCTCATTCAATTTCATTCACAATGGCTCAGCTACACAAACTTTTAATGAATATTAGTTGTGTTCGGAAACATGATTTTTATAAGGGACTACGTGGTTTATCTCATTTGTTTCCAAAATTCGTTACGTAGTTGTATAAAAGAAACATTTTGTATTTGTTGGACTAAAACTCGGTTGTGATAAAATAATTTTCTTTCATAAGAAAACTCTCGTTGTAGTACAAAAATTGAATGCATCATCTAGAAAAGCATGTTATAAATTTGGTAAAGTATTATTTGTCATGTGTAACAAACTTTTCAATGTTGCTTTTTGCAATGTGTAAAGGCAGGCAAAATTTTTGCAGAAAATGTTCATCAATTGGAGTTATAGACGAGATAATATGAAAAACGTTTTGTTCGAATTGCTCAGTACTGAATGCCAGCTTAACAAAATTATGTTTTCGGTATCAGATGCACACTTGTAACTTACAGCAGTCGAAATCGAAATCGAAATCGAAATCACCTTTCTATTCGAAATCGAAATCGAAATCGAAACTTAATTCTCAGTACACACCGAAATCGAAATCGAAATCGAAATCTAAGTCTACTTAAAATTCGAAATCGAAAGCGAAAGCGAAATTCAACACTAGGCTTTCGAAATCGAAATCGAAATCGAAAGTCTTAGCTGTTCAAGCTTTCGAAATCGAAATCGAAATCGAAATTCAAAATCCCAAAGTCATCGAAATCGAAATCGAAATCGAAATTCAAAATCCCAAAGGCATCGAAATCGAAATCGAAATCGAAATTCAAAATCCCAAAGTCATCGAAATCGAAATCGAAATCGAAATTCAAAATCCCAAAGTCATCGAAATCGAAATTCAAAATCCCCAAGTGATCGAAATCAAAATTAAAACTCCCAAAGTGATTGAAATCGAAAATCTTAATCCACGGGATATCGAAATGAAAATATAAGCTATNTCGATTTCGATTTCGATTTCGAATGATCGAAATTTCAAATTTCGATTTCGAGCTAAGTTACAAGTGTGATCAGATGACTGGAGATGAGTTTGTAGAGAGTCAGTCTATGGACAAATGAATTAAAGAACTGGAAAATGAAGCCAAAATTTGGAAAAGGGCAAATCGGCTTCTTGAAGAATTGCTCACACTTTCCAGTGGAGGGGTATGTTTCCANCGTGGTAGTATACAAAAATTGAATGCATCATCTAGAAAAGCATGTTATAAATTTGGTAAAGTATTATTTGTCATGTGTAACAAACTTTTCAATGTTGCTTGTTGCAATGTGTAAAGGCAGGCAAAATTTTTGCAGAAAATGTTCATCAATTGGAGTTATAGACGAGATAATATGAAACACGTTTTGTTCGAATTGCTCAATACTGAATGCCAGCTTAACAAAATTATGTTTTCGGTATCAGATGACTGGAGATGAGTTTGTAGAGAGTCAGTCTATGGACAAATGAATTAAAGAACTGGAAAATGAGGCCAAAATTTGGAAAAGGGCAAATCGGCTTCTTGAAGAATTGCTCACACTTTCCAGTGGAGGGGTATGTTTCCAATACGTTGAAATAAAAACTNCAATACGATGAAATAAAAACTATATATACACCTTGATTCTTAAATTAGTAAAGAGTTTCCTTAAAATTTGTAGCTCCTTATCGAATTGACATACTTAGTTTGTTGCTTTGATTGGGATGCTTAATAACAAGAAGGAATAATATCTATAGTGGCAAATGTCATGGGCTAAAACTAAAAGTTGGATCTAGAGGCGGTCCNTTGTTGCTTTGATTGGGATGCTTTATAACAAGAAGGAATAATATCTATAGTGGCAAATGTCATGGGCTAAAACTAAAAGTTGGATCTAGAGGCGGTCCTTCTGTTTCCATGCCCATGCCTTTCACAAATTTCTTGATGCAATGCAAACTATTTGCTTTCCTACCCACCATGTTCATAAATTTTTCTGTGAAAGTGAACGATTATGGAAATCATTATTTATTAAATGCAATGTTCTATTATCAAAATTCAATTTTATCACAAATCAATTTGATGAATATTTAAATGAAAGTGAATGTGTCAATTCAAGTGTTCCAACACATGTAGTCTATTCAACTGTCACAATTTAAGCTAGTTGTCCTTAGTATTATGGATATTGTTATCAATCATATTTTTTTTTAATTTGAAAAATTTGCATATCTAAAATAAAATTTTTGAAAGTGCGATTTTTTTCCCAGACATAACCTCGATAACGGCAGATGTATTAAAGCGTGACAAATACTTATTACTAAACCAATAATTGAAAGTTTTTGTAAAATTTTTTTTTTTAATTTTCGACTTATGTATTATTCCTGTATTTGTTTTTCAAATTTTGTTAAAAACGTTATTTACAAAAAAGCTTTTCTCGACTCATTTTATGTGACACAACAAAGAGCACTGCTTTANAAGCACAACAAAGAGCACTGCCTTACTTCCGGCTCAAATCCTCACCTACAATGAATACTGCATTGATATGATAAATACTTAGAGCTAGAGAGCACTCNCACAACAAAGAGCACTGCTTTACTTCCGGCTCAAATCCTCACCTACAATGAATACTGCATTGATATGATAAATACTTAGAGCTAGAGAGCACTCCAATTTTTATTATATGCAACGAATGTTTAGTCCGGATTTATAGATGAGAGATACTAATAAATAGGAATAACTCTTCAGAATGATTGAGATGAATGAGGGACCTGAGGGAGGGATTTGTAAGTCTCACTTTCCCAACATTTATTCGTTTTTTATATTTTATGCAAATTGAAACCGAGAACAGCAATTCGAATTATAAAATAAAAAATAAAAATTGGATATAAATAAATATGGACGAAGCTCTGTTAAAAAAATTTAGAATTTTATTTTTCTAGGCACCACCCTGCGTATGTCCAGGAGTAAAAAGATCTGCTTGTCAATATGATAAATCTGGGGTAATAATAAAGTATGACAACGTCTGCTCAATGAAGTGCCAAGCATTTAAATCAAGCTCTCAAGGTAACTCACGTATTAGCGTAATTATTATAAGAGAAGACAGAATTTCATTACATGCTGTCAATTTTTATTCTAATTTCTAGTTAATTTATACAACATGTTTGAAATTACATTCTTTCAGCATTCGTCGTGGGCTCATCATCATGTAATAGAACAGGTTCAGAGAATACACTTGCGGAACAAGACAGAACACAAGTTTATGATATTGAAACGGAATTACAAGATTGGTTTAGTTATAGGGAAACAGAGATTCAATTTTATCGCAAAATTGCTGATGCCATGAATGGATTCTTTCCTCCAACATCCAAGGAATCATTTTGTTCAGTTGCTACCAAATGAATTATCCAGCGTGCTTTTTTTCTTGCCACTTTAACCGTCCTCTTTTACTATTGAAATGTTGGTTGTAATTTCTAACCAACGATAGACTAACGTTTGCTAAAACTTGTATTTGGAATAAAAAAACTTGTACTTTGAAGAAATTTTCCCATAGGAGNAAACTTGTACTTTGAAGAAATTTTCCCATAGGAGACAGCAAAATAGAAGTTGGCTGTTCTAAATTTTACCAAACACAAGTTACCGAAGGTTCATTTACTTTTTGTTGTTAATAATCAATTATATGATAATATCATTCCAATCCACAATTTTTTAAATGCATAAATAATCGAACAGGTGTAAAGAAAAATCAACATTCGCAACAGATCCAGCTGTGTGTTCCATTTGCTTTTTATAAATTAATGTAAAAATTTTCACCCTAGCTTTTTAGTATCAAAAATATGTGGTAATTCAAAATAAATGAACTGCAAAGAACATCAATGAAATGTGTATACGTACATGCAATTGACCAACCACATGTCTCAAGATCTCCACTAGGTTCAAGTGTGTCGACTTACAAGAACAAGTGACTAATAAACTAGGGTGGATGTTTTCTTGAGGTAAACTGTAGTTATGCAAAACGTATGGATATCCATCAACTAGCGTATCTAAGAAATCGCTATTCAATTGTGAAAGTAATTATAAGGAAAGTATAGCAAGTTAAACTCGACTGGTTCGTCATTTTTCGCTATTTTTCTCTGTCAAATTCAACACTAAAGAAGTTCTCATTCAGAACTGATTGTGCAGAATGGAAATATATATTTCTAAATTGCAGGGCTACTCTTGACATATTCTGTATTATTTTAACAAAAGCAATTCTGGACAAAAATCCCAAAATACCAAAGTGCCTACACATTAATAGATTTCTCCTGGACGCAATGTATCAGGGTAACGATGATAGAAAGAGTTTGTCGGTGGCGTTTCAAAGGTGAAGTATGGTGGCATTAATACAGTTATACGGGTTAAGCAATTCATTTTGATTCGACTATGGCTACCTATTGTAAAATATAATTAGCTAGAAAATCTCTTGCTAAGAATGATTTTCTAAAGATCTTTGTTAAGTTTCAGAATAATACTTTCCGAATGTCCAAGTACCAGAGAATTGACGTGATCTAGTGACTCTCTAATTCAATACTATATTTATTCAAAAGCTACTTTCTTAAGATATATTTTAAGNCCTTTCCGGAGCGGGGGTCACAAGGTATTGTAAAATATAATTAGCTAGAAAATCTCTTGCTAAGAATG
Organism: Holacanthella duospinosa; assembly: GCA_002738285.1. Classification (NCBI taxonomy): domain Eukaryota; kingdom Metazoa; phylum Arthropoda; class Collembola; order Poduromorpha; family Neanuridae; genus Holacanthella; species Holacanthella duospinosa. The sequence goes on along the minus strand of NIPM01000249.1, from coordinate 226,467 downwards.
ATTTTCTTAAGATCTTTGCTAAGTTTCAGAATAATACTTTCCGAATGTCCAAGTACCAGAGAAGTGACGTGATCTAGTGACTCTCTAATTCAATACTATATTTATTCAAAAGCTACTTTCTTAAGATATATTTTAAGNTTGACGTGATCTAGTGACTCTCTAATTCAATACTATATTTATTCAAAAGCTACTTTCTTAAGATATATTTTAAGAAGAAACAAGAAAATAAGATAGTAACAATGGAGACTTTTTCAGTCAACCCATCATGCATTCAACTGCTGTATTATACTATGACTCATCGGTCAAAGTTTGAGTTAAACAAATACTTTAACCAGTATAAACAAGAAAATAGAAAGCACAAATAGAATTNTCATCGGTCAAAGTTTGAGTTAAACAAATACTTTAACCAGTATAAACAAGAAAATAGAAAGCACAAATAGAATTATTGAAACTTAACTCTAGCATAAACATTAACTCTAGATTATAAATCATTTTTCACATTTTAAAATCTAAATCCTACACTACCGAAATATTGTTTTGTAGCCGTATCAACAAAAAATTTTTTTTAATTCAGAATTTAATGACACCCAGAATTGGAAAGAATGACACTGAGACAAAAATAAGGAAATACGGCAGTATATTCTGCGTACTATATATAGTAAATTTCTCGTCAAAATTTTAATTTGTGAATACAGAATTAGTGATTCATTAAACATGAATGACCTCAAGTGAAGCTTTTAAACACAGTTGTATCGATGAGGTGACGGTAAAATCAGCACAACTGTGAATCAGACCCAAATTTTCCTATTAGTTCGTTAAAGTTTAACAATCAAGTTTAATGGGAACGCTGAAAGTTGAAATTTGAAAGAAAAGATAGGTCAAGAAATTTGGCGGCAATGAAATTTCTAAAGTTTTAAATATTTTGATTTCCTCATATCCTTATAGTTTAACACAAGTAATAATTTGTTTGACAATTTAATAAATTACTAGACATTCATAATTCTGAAGGATATGAGAAAATTACGTAACAACAAAGATTTAATTGATTGAGGGGGGAANGGAAAGATAGGTCAAGAAATTTGGCGGCAATGAAATTTCTAAAGTTTTAAATATTTTGATTTCCTCATATCCTTCTAGTTTAACACAAGTTGTTTGACAATTTAATAAATTACTAGACATTCATAATTCTGAAGGATATGAGAAAATTACGTAACAACAAAGANTTGTTTGACAATTTAATAAATTACTAGACATTCATAATTCTGAAGGATATGAGAAAATTACGTAACAACAAAGATTTAATTGATTGAGGGGGGAAAAGGAACACTTGTTTTAACCCTATATGTTTTGACAAGCATTTTGTCGAATTCTGTATGTTCCAAGACTGGAGTCGTAGCTTAATAATTGAATTTAAAATGCATTGATGAATTAATTATGTGATCGTTCCCTCACTCGTAAAAATCGGTTTCGCACGTATTTCCAAAAAATTAAAAGGACAGGGGACAAGACAGAAAAACATGTGTTCTCATCAACAGCTTCCGCTTACTACTGTATTTTGCGCGGTTTACATCTATAGTGGTGACATGTTTTGTCAGCACATTTGAAACAATGTTTACAACGTTCTCAGCGGCGAAAACCTAAATCTTTCTATCTCGATGAAATCTGGTGAATTGAAAGGAGAAAGAGAGATAGTGACATCTTAAGTAATCGTCAAAAGTTTAAACATACAGGATTAGTTTACCCTTTTCCACAATTTTTGTTTGGAAATCCTAGCAATGATTTAAGCCATTTCTCAACGTATGACTAATAGGAAGACTACTACGAACCATTCTTCGAATTTTCCATATGGAGGATCTGTTCTAGATTAAATTGATTCAATGGTCATTCATTACGGATTACTGCAAAAATTATGAAAGAAGATAACTCTAATTTCGGATTAATTGGCAAAGGGTATATTATTCTTTAACATTGTCTGCTATTCTTGACAANCGGATTACTGCAAAAATTATGAGAGAAGATAACTCTAATTTCGGATTAATTGGCAAAGGGTATATTATTCTTTAACATTGTCTGCTATTCTTGACAATATTAGTGATTTAGGTTTTCTGTTACAACTGACAGCAAATCAAATTATTTCTAGTTCATAATAATTTATATATTTCTAATATATACTCTAAGCTGCATTGCAGTAACAAATTTTAGTTTTACAAAGAATTTTTAATTCTTAACTAGCAAAAATTAACAAAAAATTATGAGAATAAAATGATTAATACAATTAAGCCAGATTTAATATATCATTTTTTCCTACTTTATCCTACTTTTATGACCATTGAATCAATTACTTAATTCTAAATAATAGACATCTTCCATTTCAAATATTTTGGCTGGACAAATTAAACCGATACTAAAATTGAAATTATTATTGATACTGAAATTGTTATTTCGTAACACACATTTATCATACAATATAGTTTGGCGGAGATAAATTTTTAAGGAAGTTAGATTCCGGCGTAAAAGTTTTACGTCGTATGGTTTTCCTTAATTTGATGAGTAGGTTTGTGGTCGTGTTTCCGACTCGTACGTTTTCCATTGTTTCCTCAACTGCATCGATTTTAGTGTTTTTACCGACTTCCTTTGATTTTCCTTATAAAATCTGCCAAGGTTCCAACCAATTTGTTTGTCTAGTTAGTCTAGTTTCACTTTTCAATCTCCCAGTCGCCCACTCTACTCTAGGTGGTTAAAGGGTTATCATCACTTCACTTGAAATAATCAACCACATGTATATTTTTGCGCAAAATCCAGAGTATTAGAATAACTACGGGTGGGGGCATTCAAAAGGGAAAATATATTTTGAGAGAATTTAAATTGGCCGGAGCAAAATGACTTCATCTGGTTTAGACGCCTTTGCAACTCCTTAAGTCCATGAAAGATTTCTAATTCAGGTATACAGGGCTACGAAGTTAAAAACTTTTCATGAAATGCATTTTTTTTTACAAATTGCTAAATTTTGTTCAAAATTTTATGATTTGAGTGCAGAAATCACTGGAAGTTGAACTCATGTCGTCTGAAATATTCTCGTCACTCTAAAAAATGTCAACATTCATGTCCTCATAATTTAATTCAACTGAAGGTTCAATGAAAATGTTTCCATTTACTGCCTTATCTACGAGCCTACGGCTCATGCAATTGATTAGTTCTTCGGAAATCGATGAAACATAACGTCTGAATAGATTGACTTTTTACTAACTAATTTACAAGTTGCAACAGCACAAGATTACATACTGATTAATTTAAAGGTTAATCTTATATTAATTAATCAATTGACTTAAAAAGGATAGGAAAAATAAGCAAATTTACGGTTCGGAAGAAGCGACTGGAGAATTCTATAAACCAAATGACGTCACACTTTTTCTCATATCTCAAACTCTCCAATGCCCACTCCCTGGCAAAATCTGAAAAACCATTCACAGAAAGGCAAGGAAATACAATGTTATCAAAATATCAGATTGTTATTGGTTGAAGCAATGTAGATTAAATTAATGGTTGAGTGAAATTATATTGAAAATAGAATCCACATTTATTAATCAATTCAATAAAACTGTGATAGAAATCTTGACTGACCACACCTCGATCAATAAATAAATTTCTTTCTATTAAGGGATACATGGATTCCACTTTATCGTTAAGAAGGTATCGATTATCATTTGAAAAAATGTTGTCTAAATTTGAAAACTTGTACTTCAAAATTGGGCTATGCTTCGGTTGGATTTCTGGAATTTTTCCAGTACTTATTCCATTCAAAAGATCCGTGACTTACGAATTTAAGTCAATTTCCGTCATGACTTGTTTTGCAATTTTTCTAATTCTATTTCAATTAGTAATTGCTAGTAGTTATCTATACGCGAGTTATAGTTACTACGCGCCAAGCAAATTATCATATTTTATCGTTAACTTTGGCAGTGATGTTCAATTTTACACAGTAGATATTACAATTAGAATAATTTCAATTACTTATTGTTCGGTAGTTGTAAAAGTGACAAATTTCATTCACTCGTATCCTAATACTCCTACTAATAAGAAACTTTTGATTATATATTTCGTGAATCAGATACTTTATATGGCTAAAAATGCTTCTGGGATGGTTCTGTTCTACATTTTAAATAGTGCAACTGAGTGGCTAAATTTATCTGGGTATTTTCTAAACGACTTCTATGCCTATGCCTTATTTATTGCAGAATTAACTACACATTTATCCTTTTACTATGTATTCACAATAATTTTCTTTTCTAGTGAAAATCTTGTTACCATATTCGAAGAATTTTGCATTAGATTTGAGAAAGAGTGTTTTCAAAAAAAATCCGATGAAATCCATTTTATCGTGTCTGCAAATATTCCGCATGATGTTGCGTCAAAGGAATCTATAGTCATCGAAAATTTGAATGGATTCATTACAGAATTCTTTAATATAAAATCTACATTCAACGATTTCAATACAACAGCTGGATTATACGTAGTCATGCTGCTATTTCAACACGGTATGTACTCTGTCATCGGCATTTATGGTATTATTGAATCAACGTATACTTATCACTCGATCGTCCACACAATTCAGTCAGTTTTTTCTGTTTTCGCTCTGGCATATATAGGGTCATTTATGGCATCCTCGGTAAGTTTTACGATCCATACGTTTCGGTTTACAGTTTAAAGTATGGTACTCTGTCCACCACTAGTTCGTCAGCCCGAATTCAGTCTATAAAGGAATTTAGATTTTTCTATAGAAACCAAATTTCTAACATAAAGTAGAAAAAAACTGCGTCGGTTAACACACAGTAGATTAAGAAATGTTTGAAGCCTACAAGAAAACTCGTATCGAAGTTATGAATCTTTTTTTGTACAAAAAACCAGACTTAAAGTAGAACCTTCGAAGCATGCACCTCTCACCCCGACACGCGAGGAATCCCCCGGTGAGAATTTCCAAATAGCTACCTCTTGCGGTGTCTAGCGAAACTATGAGAAAGTTTATCAAAAGGTTTCAAAATTTATTAAAATTTTTTATTAAAACATGAAATAGAACTGAGAAAGTAGGGAAGGGGTATTCTCCCGGCAGTAAGTTTTTATTTTTGTTATTTTTGTCAAAAAAAACGAATTCAATTTTGTCTTTCATTTTCGAAATATATGATGCGACGATATAAATCATTATTAACCGCGAACAGCGCAAATGANAGACCTTCGTGCTTTCCACAAACAAACTCCAATTTAAAAAAAAACGAATTCAATTTTGTCTTTCATTTTCGAAATATATGATGCGACGATATAAATCATTATTAACCGCGAACAGCGCAAATGAAAGGGTTGATAACATATCCAACCTCGTCTGTCCGTCCATCTTTCTGTTTGTCCGGACGCAAAGTATATGATTAGCTGCATCGGTGCTAGTTACATTGGTGATATTTCCACCTATTTAATGGTGGTCAACACAGCAATACTTCTAAATAAGAAACATGGTTGTCTCAAAACTCGACTGAAGGTAAAATCCAAATACTTTTTTAGTTAATTTGGTGCAAATTAGTTNTCGTGATATTTCCACCTATTTAATGGTGGTCAACACAGTAATACTTTTAAATAAGAAAACATGGTTGTCTCAAAACTCGACTGAAGGTAAAATCCAAATACTTTTTTAGTTAATTTGGTGCAAATTAGTTCTAAATGTGATGTTCCGTTACTGTTCCAAGACACTATATAATCGTTGGTCCATACGTCTGTATATTGCTCTACCTCATAATCTTGTATAAGTCTATATTTGGCTCTGATATTGTACTTTATGTTAAATCGAGTATTTAGAATCTGTTCCTATTATGTAAGGTATGTTAAGTTATGTCTCATTATAGAGTAATCTTTTACCCAAATTTGCCCAGTAATGCTAATTATAGATAATTCTATTTATCTTTACAAACTTACATCTCTATTTCTAGTATCTTAAGTATTCGTGGTAAATTTATGTGTTAATTTTTGTTGGAAACTGGTGCTACTCAGAGTAAACACGAACACAGTTGCAACTATTCGATCTTCGATCAGATCGAGATCGGGATCGACTTTCTTTGTTGAACAGAAGATCGAGATCGAGATCGACACCTTTTTTACAGTTGGTAGGAAGATCGAGATCGAGATCGAAAGCTTCATTATCTTTGGTCGAAAGATCGGGATCGAGATCGACTTCCACCGATCTCTCGATCTAGAGATCGAGATCGAGGTCGATAGTCGTCGATCTTTTAACCAAGAGATCGAGATCGAGATCGATATTTTCACAGGGTGTTCGAGATCGAGATCGGCTAATCTGATTAACCAGTGAGTGAGAATTAATTAGAAACTATCAATAGAAACTCAATATTCTTTACCACAACCGCCTTTCGCCCATTCGTTCACATATATTTTGCTCAACGATGCTTCATACCATAATCAATAACCTTTCTATTTTTTATATAGGTGTATGTTGATAGAACAGTTGACCATAGTAGTTTTGCGTTTGTTGCTACTACCGTGAGGCAACGAATGGGTTCTTCATATTTAGTGTTCATTTAACGTTTTTGTGCTTAATGAAACATTAGGTCTCAGGTCTACTCGATTTTCACCACGCTCTCAGCTACTCAATTCACGTATAAACACTCCGGAGTGTTTCATTTTCAGTTCCACGTCTGAAAGGAGATATTTTTTTCAAATAAATAAATAATTTAACCAGCAAAAAAATACTTATATTTTGACTACATTTCATCAATAACCTATCAGTATTATTCATGAAATATCCTAAATGTATAAGAAACGTGGCAAGAAGAAACGAAAAAGTATTACAATATAGCATCAAGAGTAATTTCAAAGATACCACACCGGTGTGGATCCCATTTTGAATTAATCCATCGAATGATGCGAAACCAGTCCTACATACTGATGAATAATTTGCTTTTAAGATTATTCAACGCTTATTAATAAAATTGTTAACAAAAATCTCAAAGTTCTAAAAATTACAGAAAATGGCACATATTTCATTGGAATAAAAATTTAAAATAAAACTACTACTCATTGCGGTGAGAAATGAAACATGTATCAATTTAAATTTAACTGCATCAAAGTTTTGCGATCGGTATAGATCGAAAGAATTAGATTGGCAAAGAATTATTTTAACCCAAAAGATCGAGATAGACATTGGCATAATTGTTCTTCCAACCAAAGATCGAGATCGATCGATCTCTTGACGAAAAGATCGAGATCGCGATCGGTAGTAGTCGATCTTTCTTTCGTAAATTCGAGATCGAGATCGGCACCAGTCGATCATCGCAGAGAAAGATCGAGATCGGCTCCCATCGATCTCGCCATCAAAAGATCGAGATCGAGATCGATGGGTCAGTGTTGCAACTGTGAACACGAAGCACCTATTTTGCATGATTTCATTAACTAATAGTTGCAAGTAAGAGAACCATATATATTTAAAAATCATCCTAAAAAGACTTAATTTCTAGCAGACCTAAGGGTTACTATATTTTAATTTGAGGTAAAATTTTGGGTTCTCCTGTTGGAAGCTGATATTACTCACTTTATACACTTAATGTCTATTTTGCACTATTTCGTTACTTGATGCATCTACTCATCGATCTGTCCATTTATGTAACCATCTGAGCTCTTATCTCTATTTATGGAACTGTATATATTTATTTATGTATTTAATATGCAGCGCAAAATTATTACTAGTTTGACGACTTTAGTATCAGTTTAAAAACATTTATTGGAGTAAGGTAATTTGCGAATTTCAACGAGCAAAACTACTAAAAACTATATGCCATTATATTTGGCTCAGTTGGAGTAATTTTTTTCGGTATAATCTGCTCAACTGAAGTCAGCAGACGCACATTAAATGTTAGAAATTATCATCCAATTAACGTTTCTAAAGAGAAACTGATCAAAAACATTTAGACAAGTTGTTCGTCTATTCACAGTATTTGCGCTGACGAATTAGTGCAAAGGGCGTAATGCTGAAACGAGTGGTTTATGCTACCGTAATGACCAAAACGAAAGAACAAAAAGTTATTATATTCATNAGCGAAAGAACAAAAAGTTAATTATATACATTTTTACGCTAGTAAACTGCATGAGTCAGCTGTTAGTATTAAACTTTTTTGTTCTTTGGCTTTGGTCATTANAGTATTTGCGCTGACGAATTAGTGCAAAGGGCGTAATGCTGAAACGAGTGGTTTATGCTACCGTAATGACCAAAACGAAAGAACAAAAAGTTATTATATTCATTTTAACGCTAGTAAACTGCATGAGTCAGCTGTTAGTATTAAACTTTTTTGTTCTTTGGCTTTGGTCATTACGGTAAANAACGCTAGTAAACTGCATGAGTCAGCTGTTAGTATTAAACTTTTTTGTTCTTTGGCTTTGGTCATTACGGTAAATTAAAAAAACATACCATGATGCAGAAGCTGGTCAGTGTGGATTCAATTTTTTTTAATTTAGACTCTTCGGGCTAAGGATCGTTTAAAAGAAACCCTTGCTATCTTCAAATTGAAGAAGACATTTGAAATGGATAAAGGATATACGTATCAGGCAAGATTCGAGATTTATCGACCTTCACTGTGTGTATTTGATTCTTACTATTTTATAGGTAGAAAATATAGCGAGCTGTATACTTTCATGGAACTGGGAATTTTCTGCTAATGGACTATTTACAATCAACTTATCTTTACTGCCTTCGGTGAGTAGAATTTCGCAACTAAAGGATTAAGTATGATTAAAAGTTCTATTTTGTTTCCATATTCAGATACTTGGTNTGAGTAGAATTTCGCAACTAAAGGATTAAGTATGATTAAAAGTTCTATTTTGTTTCCATATTCAGATACTTGGTACCATAATCACATATATTATAGTTCTAATGCAGTTACGATTATCTGAAAATCAAACTCTAGAACGTATCCAGGTCAGACATTAATTGATGTTCGTTTTTCTGGAATACTCTGCAGTTATCCACAGCATCATCAAAACACAGACCTNTGAGTAGAATTTCGCAACTAAAGGATTAAGTATGATTAAAAGTTCTATTTTGTTTCCATATTCAGATACTTGGTGCCATAATCACATATATTATAGTTCTAATGCAGTTACGATTATCTGAAAATCAAACTCTAGAACGTATCCAAGTCAGACATTAATTGATGTTCGTTTTTCTGGAATACTCTGCAGTTTAGGTGTCGTAGTAGTTTTGTGTCTGGATTGGTATTAAGTTCAGTGAAGAAATATTTTTTGGAATGCATAGTAGCACAAACGATAAACCATAAAGACGGTATATTTAATTTTACTATTGCAGTAGTTAGACAATATCGAATGAAAAAGTGATTACAACCCACTTACTCTCGCTTCCCTCTGTTTTTCTGCTTAGACGCACTCTCTCTGGCGGCATCTAATGTCAGATGAGGATAGCTAGTGATGCAACCGTTTTCCGTTTCGTTTTCGTTTCCGTTTTTAGGTTTTCATGGAACGAATTTTCCGTTTCNGCTAGTGATGCAACCGTTTTCCGTTTCGTTTTCGTTTCCGTTTTTAGGTTTTCATGGAACGAATTTTCCGTTTCGTTTCGTTTCGTTTACCGTTTTGCAGTAAAAAACGAAACGAAACGGAAAATAGTCAAGTGGGTGTGCGACAAGGTAATCTTGGCTTTGAAAAAATTTGAAATTTCTTAAAGTAAAACTTGTAAAACTTTACCTGATATATCTTCCTTACACTTTTTATACTCCTATTTATTTCGCCTGTAGAGGTTTATTTATGCTTCGAAGACATCCGCCTAGCTGCTATTTTTAGTTGGGGAAAATGAGGATATGGAATAGGGGAAGGATTTTGTTTTCAAAAGATTCAATATTGGTTGAACCTTACTCAGGGTCACGAGTCACGAGGCAATTAATTTTAGAAATAATTAAACGTTTTATTTAATAATAAAAATATAAACAAAACTATTTATTTCGATTTATAGAATCTGGGTAAGCAATACATCAATCAACCTAAATATACCGAATTTGAGTAAGTTTTACAATGCATATCTAGCAGGTATGCCGGATATCAAATATCCGGCAATACATGGTTGCCCGATATCAGATATCCGGCAAATTTGCTAACAGAAACTACCCNTATCCGGCAAATTTGCTAACAGAAACTACCCTTGCATATAATTCTAATTAAAAAAAGACGCGGTTTGTGACACTTTTCAAGCAAACGTGCAGCACTTCGACTCAACTAATCACACCACGTGTAGCACTTCGACTTCTTCGGCGCTCATTTGTTAATATTAATAAAATTATTGATTCAATTCTTAAAATTTCTGAAAACAGTTTCTAGAAAATTATATGCGCGGACACCTTAAATTATCAACTATTCGGGTGTTAGCCAATCCTGCAGAATTTTAGTGTAGGAAATTCGGAACATCCCAAATTGTAACTTTTTAACCATTGAATTCAAAATTATAATTTTTTGCAAAAAAGATTTAGCAAATTCCTTTTTTAGCAAGCAAACAACTGAACGAAAATAATTTCAAGTTTGATAAGTTTAATGCAGCATAAGGTACATGTCTTATCCACAATCTAGACAAGATTATGGATAGATTGACATCGTATTCGCTTAAATCTAAATCGGTACCTTTAGCTAATAAGTCATATGCTAACTTTATTGCACTAATTTTCAAAATTCATACAAAAGTTTGCTTTACTATTAACAATGTGTATCAGATCCGTAATCGACGCTAAATTTTCGGTGGATTGACGTATTACTTACCCGGATTCTACAAATGTTTCGAAATCAACATTCTTGTTCATTTACTAAAACATTCAATGAAATAGTTTTTTTGTCTAAACCTACTATCGGTAATTATTCTAAAAACTAACTACTTCGTGACTTGCGACGCAGAGTAAGATTCAACCAGTAGATTATGGATCAATCAAACTATATTTATAATTATTCTGCAGTAATAAATTGATTTGCTCAACCTAATTTTGTTACCGTTTTTCGTTCCGTTTCGTTTCCGTTTCGGTTCGTTTCGTTTCCGTTTTTGCCTACATTTATACCGTTTCGTTTTCGTTTCCATCTAATCCGTTTCGTTTCGTTTCCGTTTCTTCTGTAAAACGAAACGAAACGAAACGGTTGCATCACTAAGGATACCCTATAAATGTTTTGCTTGTTCATCCTGCAGGGATCACAGAACTCCTCGAGTATGATTAGTTTACCAGTCTCTCTATCCTCCAAACCTCTCCAGAAGAGTTCCAATTTTAACCGTGTACACGGTTACTATGATGGGTTTATTAGTTTATGACGAGTTACATTAGCCGGATTAAACATGTAATCCTAACACGACTAGTAAAAAATGTCGTCAAGAACTGTGAAATATAAAAAAGACGTGCGGTGTCTGGATTGTGTTTGGTTTAGTGCTAGTGGTGAAAGTAAAAATGGAACACGCCTTACAAGCCGCCTTAAAATAACATCGTGATACCTAACTGTCGCTTATCTATCTCGATTACTAATAGAAAAATAGGCAAACTACAAAGCTGACATATTCAATACAACTTATGTAGTGTTCCAGAAACGAATACATAATTAACTATTTCACAATAGGTTTTGTGATTAATCTTATGTAAAACTATAACTCAATATGAAACTAGTTTTCTATATAATAAATTTAGTGTTGTCATATGTTGCCTGTAAGAAGAGTTAAAACTTTAATCATTTAAAATTAGTTAAAAAAAATGTTTACAATACTTTGGCAGTTGAAGTGCAATTGATTATTAAGTTATTATTAAATGTTTGGTCCGTTTGTGTTTGCAATTAAATCGTTGGAGATTTGATGACGAAGCAACAGATCAGAATGCAGGATAGCAAATATTTCACGTCAGCATCCACTCACTTCATGAAAAAGTCTTTCTCTGCTCTAAATAATCTCTTCTTTCGACGTAAGTGTAAGGTCATGCACTATCCTATTTGTTGCATCTTGGTATTCGCGGGAATTTTTCATCTAATTTAAAAACATTTCCTTAAATTACACCATCCAGATAGGTGAAATTAAAGAGCGAAAATTCACCTCGTACATTGACATCACATGATATGCCAATGCTATAAACTGAGTTGACGGATAAATTGAAAGCGATTTCGCATAAAAACAAAATAGATGCATTATAACATTTTCTCATTCGATGTTTTAATTAATGCTCGATTGAATCATACAATAGTTTAACTTGAATTTTAAAATTTTGTTCAGAAGCATGAGACTAAATCTGTTTTTAATTTTCCATCACTTTTTAATGCATTTCCTTGAAGTGAAGAAACTATAATTTGTTAACCTTAAATTTAATTCATACACAAATAAACATAAGCATTTACCATGCATCATTTACTTTCTTGCTTAGGCATAAAGTAAATGCCTTTCCCTCCAAAAGATGTACAATTGTTTACTTAGCAATCATTTGCACAAACTACTCATACCCAATAGCTAGCAAAAAAACATACTGCAAATGGAAGACGGCTTTACGCTTAACCCATGACTTTTCTGATCAAAATGTTTAAACCCTTCTGCATGAGAGCTTGCTGAAGAAAAAGTTACAAACTAGAGAATTATAGTTATCTACAGTTAGTTTCAAATTTAAAAGGCACCTAAACCAATTTACGATATATTTGGGAAATGGTACAATAGAGAATCAATTTTTAGATCACTGAAGCCTATTAGAATATTAAATTTCGCATGCCTTAGCTCATAGTCGTGTCTACTGTGAAAGTTGAGAAAATTCCAAAAACCATAAATAAAGAAAGGATAAAGCGACCCAAATTTATAAGGCACCATCAGTTAATCCATCTTGCATAAATCTTCTTCTCCCTTGTCCCAAGATGTCCCAGAAGGGAAGAAGACAAGTGTCCAAATGTGCCTGGTACTCCAGTGAGTTTTGATGGGGAGTAGAAAATGCCAGAGCTGATGTCCCGTAGTAACTAAAACTACTCCAGATCATGAATGAGCAGCCTCTACTATGTCGCCTTGAGAAGTACAGGTCATCTTTTCTGAGATCATGTCAATAACTTCGAAATCCATCTGGGCTATCTAAGTTCCACTTCTTTTCAACGCTCCATATCTTATTTCGCCACAACTCTCCTGTGCATCTGAAAGTGGTGGCTTCTTCAATCTTTTGCAAAATTCCATGTATTTGGGAGCAATGACTGCACGTCGAACGGTTTCTTTACCCACTTTTAAGTCGAGAATGTGCTTTAATATGTTCAGGGACGTTGAATTGTTGCTGATTTCTTGAAGAATTTTTTTTTGGCTGCCGGTGAAAGTTTTTCTTTTGGTCCTGTTTCCCATTTTTGCGCTGATTTATTTTTGCTCTTCAAGAAATTCTGAACACCGCATCTTGATCTATTAATGATCCGAGCTATTTGCGAATCTGAGTATTCGGAAAGGTTTAGAGCTGTAATCTTGCATTGCTCAAATTGTGAAAGTAATTTTCCTTTTGGTATTTTGGATCTGCACTAATTCAATCAATAAATAATCATTTTTGAGTATTTTTTAATTATGATTATAATAACTTACCACTGGTCTGCTATGTGAGAAATTGTTGCAAAAAAAAATCACCAAAATAAGAATTATTAGCGACGAAACCCAAAACCGCCTTATAAATTTTGTTTCACTTTATCCCGCTCTTAATTTAGTTTACGCGCCTTAACAAATCTCTCTCAGCTTCAACTAAAATGCAAATTTGCACATTACCTCCCCAACATATTCCACTTCCTCTGAACCCGATTTTATATTGTAGCAATAACTATTTTCGAAGTTAAAGCAAGTTGGTCAAGGTGCCTTTTAAATTAGGGTCTAACTGTATTAACTGCTGAGCCAAAGGTGTTCATTGTTAAGTTTTTATTGCTTTCTTGTATCTTATTTTAATGCTGCCAATTATACCTTCTGAATATATCTTGCTAGACTAAATTAACATCGTAAGAAACGGAACATTCGGCACGAAGAATTTAACTCATGTGGGGTTGAATGATTGGTTAATTAATATGAAACGTAAGTTGATTTACTTTAATTACTATTGCCGTATAATGAGATGATGTTTTCTTCCTTATGTCTTGCCAACTCCGCACCAAATAAAATAAAAAATACTAAACACTTTCTACAGATGATAAGTTTTCCCTTAAAAAAGTTTACTTTATATTCGTATTACCGTATGTTTATTCCGAATATATCAAAAATCGGCGATGCAACGCATTAGCGTGACAGGAAGCGGTTCAGTTCAGCTGGGCACCTCAAACATAACAACGTTCCTATAACTGAAGGAAATGCTTCGCTCGGATTCAGCTCTAGCTTATCCTGCCGAAGACTCCAGGTTTCTTGCTTACTGACGCTAGTGGATATGGTATTTGTATGTATGTTTCAGTAAATAGAATTCGAATCTTTCAGTAATTGTATGAAGATTACAGATTTCGGGAAGATTGTAAAGAACTGCGTCATTAAAATTGATTGTATTCGTAGTATGTATATTAGAGTTGAAGATAACTCTTGTTCCATGTTTTAATTTTAATTTAAAAAAGTTAGGAAAAAGGAAAGATTATATTAGTCTGTTTATTTTGTTTTGTAAAATTTGTGATTTGGTTTTTGATGAACAGCCCAGACTGTTATACAGAATTCAACATGTGAAAGTATGAAGGCATTTATCATCTTGATAAACATGCTTTTGGTAAATGAGCGTTTTAGTTTGTATTTTCGCACTAGATGAAGAGGTTTTATTGTTTATTTTGACAAAGTGCTTTTCAAAGGAGCGAGTTGAGCCCACTAGAATGCAGAGGTATTTAAAATTGTCAGTCTTTTTATTTCAATATCTTTTACTTTAATAATTGAATAATCTCCTAAATTAGTTCTATCGTTAGATTTTTTGAAAATTATAAATTCGGTTTTATCGTAGTTGGGGTGCATACCAGTATTTTTGCACCAATCATCAAGGGTGTTAAGAGCTTTGTTTAGTTTTTCTATGCTAATGGCAATGTCTGGATCATACCAGAACATTGCTAAGTCATCCGCATTTAATATAATTTGAATATTTATATCGTTAAAGATTTTGTCAAAGTCATTCATGAAAAGAGTAAAAAGTAATGGTCCAAGGATTGAACTATGAGGTACTCCACAAGTGACATTAAAGGTTGAAGATAATTTGTCGTTAATTTTAATTTTTCTTTCATGAAAATAACTTGCAATTAGCAAAATAATGTTATTGTCAAAGTTAAGATTTTTACTAAGATAGTTTAGTAAAATGGTTAGGCAATTAATATCTTCCGACCTTATTTTTATACTCGACATATTGCGTTATACGCATCATCATTCCATGTGTCATACTTTGACATACTTTTACAATTTCCTGTTGATCTAGCAAACGGTTCTACAGACTTAGGTTTTAAAATATCTTTATATGGTTTGTCTTCCAGCGTTGAGTATTTACAATATGTTGTGGGAGTTCTGTATCGTCAGGTGTGTAGATGTGAGGAGACTCGTAATATCACTGTAGCCAAGCTAGNATATGTTGTGGGAGTTCTGTATCGTCAGGTGTGTAGATGTGAGGAGACTCGTAATATCACTGTAGCCAAGCTAGATTCTAATTCCCAGGGTCAATAAGTATGAGTTAAAAACTCTCCTGTGAGATAAGGAGACCCATGGTCCAGTGTAGAAATACACCGGCTACTCTACTTTTTGACTCATTTCCCACATAAGATGGCGAGCAGAATCCCGGTTCGAGTCTCCCCAACCTCAAGACTTTTTCAAGGTCTTCCAGGGTTCTCACTCCGTTGGTTAAGTTATCTCTTTAGTTGTAAATAATCTCTGTAATTGTAAATAATCCTGGGCGTTGAATTTCCGCCATCTGCCGAACTAGTTTAATTAAGGTTAGTTGTACTGAGTTAGAGGATACAGTGGACTCTTGATAGTGGACACTGGAGGTCCAGTGTTATTGGGAAGGGGGGTTCTGTGGGAGTTCTGTATCGTCAGGTGTGTAGATGTGAGGAGACTCGTAATCTCACTGTAGCCAAGCTAGGCTCTAATTCCCAGGGTCAATAAGTATGAGTTAAAAACTCTCCTGTGAGATAAGGAGACCCATGGTCCAGTGTAGAAATACACCGGCTACTCTACTTTTTGACTCATTTCCCACAATGTTCAAGACGATTGTTTGGCCACATTATAGTATAAACCAATTTCCCGTAAAATTATCGATTTGCTAAATCAGCTAAATTCCACTATTCAAAAACTAAAAAAAACTATGGAAAACTGAAGATTTCATGCTTTGAAAGGGTATACTGCATGGTAGTAATACAGAAAAGCATGGTCGATTGTGACATTAAGTATTTCCGCCAAAAATTAGGAATAATTAAATTACCAAAATTTAAGTTACGTCGCGTGCTCACTTAGGTTTTCCAAACAGTGGCTTGCGATAATATCTTGATATTTCTGGTCCAAAGTGTTCAGCCATGTACTTAATTTAGTTTGCAGCAGTGCTACTATAAAAAACTCAAACTTCAANTGTGGGAGTTCTGTATCGTCAGGTGTGTAGATGTGAGGAGACTCGTAATCTCACTGTAGCCAAGCTAGGCTCTAATTCCCAGGGTCAATAAGTATGAGTTAAAAACTCTCCTGTGAGATAAGGAGACCCATTGTCCAGTGTAGAAATACACCGGCTACTCTACTTTTTGACTCATTTCCCACAATGTTCAAGACGATTGTTTGGCCACATTATAGTATCATAAACCAATTTCCCGTAAAATTATCGATTTGCTAAATCAGCTAAATTCCACTATTCAAAAACTAAAAAAACTATGGAAAACTGAAGATTTCATGCTTTGAAAGGGTATACTGCATGGTAGTAATACAGAAAAGCATNAAAAAAAACTATGGAAAACTGAAGATTTCATGCTTTGAAAGGGTATACTGCATGGTAGTAATACAGAAAAGCATGGTCGATTGTGACATTAAGTATTTCCGCCAAAAATTAGGAATAATTAAATTACCAAAATTTAAGTTACGTCGCGTGCTCACTTAGGTTTTCCAAACAGTGGCTTGCGATAATATCTTGATATTTCTGGTCCAAAGTGTTCAGCCATGTACTTAATTTAGTTTGCAGCAGTGCTACTATAAAAAACTCAAACTTCAAAATTTGTTCCAATCAAAGGATACAGTAGACCAATGGAATCTCCATCAACTCCAATTGAGGTTATACATGTTGACTGTGTTGGTCCAGTTCCAATTACTCAGCGAGGTAGCCAGTATGAACTTGCCGTTACATGTTTACTGACGAGATATATAAAAGTATGACCAGCACATTCCACTGATTCCGTGAGTGGCATTCAAGTACTAAAACGCTATTTGAATTTCCGACGTGATTGTCTAGTGAAAATTCTTACACATAGTCTTAGAAGTCCCTGAGCAGTTTGGAAATTATCGTTAGCAAAACCAATATTAAACTCGCCGGGTTCGTCCACCATTGTCCGCCATCCATCTGTCAAGCTCAACTCTAAAGACGTTCTCATTCAGAAAGTTTCTGGGGATAGGTTACCTGTTTCTCAATTGCAGGGCGACTTTTAATGCATTCTGTATTATACTTAAAAAATCAATTCTAAACAAAAAATCATAAAATATTGAATGCACCTACTCTAACAGACTTCACCTGGATATTTAAAGCATGGCGAATGAAGGATATATGAGTTTTTCGATGGCGTTTTAGAGTTAAGTTTGGTGGCAATAATACAGTTATATCGGGTAAGTCGTTAATTTTGATACAACTTTGGATGCAATAAAATATTTTGTTTTAGAATTTAGAATTTTAATGAGATCCAGAATTGGAATGAATAACATTGAGACAAAAAAAATAAAATAAAGCAGTATATCCTATCTACTATAAAATTTCTGGTCAAAGTTTTCATTAGGAAATACAGAATAAGTGATTCATGAAACGACAATGGACTCTAGTGAAACTAGTGAAGCTAGACAGCTAATAAGCCATACTTCTAAATACAGCTATATTGCCGAGGTGACGAACTAAAGTTTCATTGGTTTGTTAAAGTTTAACAGCCAAATATAATGGCAGAAACATATAATGGTGCCAATAACTTTACAATTAAAACTAAAGGTAGGGTAAAATTCTTACTGGCTGTTTCATTGCGAATAAGGTTTTTTTTTAATCTACACCATTCCCCACACCTCAACCCGTCACCACCCCACAGCTGAGCACATCATACATAAGTCACTAAAAATTTCATAAAATTACAAACTTTACAAATACAATACAAATTGCAATTCAATAACAATTTATGACTTAAATTTTGAGAAATGTGGATGTGGTAGAAAAGATGGAGGTAAACCCAATTAACATAGGAGATNAATTTATGACTTAAATTTTGAGAAATGTGGATGTGGTAGAAAAGATGGAGGTAAACCCAATTAACATAGGAGATGTAGATTTTAAAATTATCGTACATACAAGAAACTTAATTATGGCCGTATCCCCTATTTTTGAAACCAAATGCATTCATCAAAGTGTCAACCATGAACCATCATTGATGGAAGTTGAAACTCACCAGCGTATTAAAAAATCGGCTGAATATCGAAAACCCAAAATTTCGTGAATGCGTGTTTTTGTCTAAAAATCGTAAAAAATCATACTATTGACACTAGTAAGCAGAGATGATGCAGACAACACTAGCCATCTGCGTCTTGATAGCGTGCCGTCTAATCTTTTATGTACCAAAACTGTCGACTCGTAGTTTAATAATTGAATCAAACATGCATTGTTGAATTATTTAAATGATGGCTTACTTACTCACTGTGAAAATTCATGGTGGACGTATTTCGAAAAAATTCGAAAAGGACAACAGACAAGACAAAAAAATATGTGCTGTCATCAACAGATTCCGCTTAAAACTATATTTTGCACGATTTACATCTTTAGCGGTCGTAAGAAGGTTTACAATCACGACTTAAAAGAATGATAGTTTTGTAACTAAGGACTTAGCATTAGTCACCTTGAACCCTTGGACTTATTTTAACATCCTCTTATTTGCTTAGTAAGACAATTTTAACGTCTCAGTACTTTTCCAATTGGCTCATGCACTGAATCATCCTTAAGATGAATACTTTCAAATCTGAATATAGTTTTGCTCGCTAAACTGTCTTTCCTTGATTTTGTTCACTTAATAAATCATCACAAATTATTGTTTAAATACCAACGGTCAAAAACTATTTCATGGTAGTAGGGCATGTTAGGTGTTTCAAACAATAAGTAACCATACATAAACGGCAAGTATAGACCGAACGTAAGATATTCAGTACAATTAAATTTAAAAAACTTGATACATTATTTTTTGAGTTGAACAGTGAAAATCCAATAGCAAATTAGATAATTCAATTGAAAAGTGAATTGTTAAATTCAATAGCAAATTGAATTGTTAAACTTATCAGAAAAGTGAGCAGTGAAAATCCAATAGCAAATGGGATAATTCAATAGAAAAGTGAATAGTTAAATTCAATAGCAAATTGAATTGTTAAACTCAACAGAAAGGTGAACAGTGAAAATCTAATAGCAAATTGGATAAATCAATAGAAAATTGAAATAATCAGCTAATCAATAGAACGAGCACAAGAGAAACGATCAAACACAAACTCACAAAGTAAGTTTACAATTAGACAACATTTGGATTATCAGATCATGTCAAGAAAAATCAAAGGTTAATTCATTCTAATTATTAGCAGCACCATTATTATATTATAAAATAACAAAGTACACAAAAAGTAAGGTACTACGAGGTCACTACTACAAAGTTAAGTCAGTTCATACACTTCCGGATATCCTATCTCTTAGCCGAGGGGTTCTTTACTAGCGATTCAGAAAGCTTTACCTAAAAGGTAATTAAAATCAGTTTCGCTAAGTTTTGAGTGCCTTCCTAAAATAAAAGATCCAAAGGCTAGTGTTATTGGACTTGACAAACTGTGTGACTCCCTTCACATATCAAAAGTACTCTTGGTAGCTAATTTCCAGGTCAAATATGTCCACAACAGTAAGGAAAGTAGATACTACTCAAGTAGTAAAATTAGCTGACAGGAATTATCAACAGTGGAAAGTATAGGTTACACTTATTCTCAAAGCAGCCAAACTTTGGGATATAGTGAGCGGTAAACTAACCAGACCGGTTACAGACTTTGTCACTTGGGATGACAAAGATATTGAAGCTCAAGCTATATTAGTACCCACTATAGATTCTACTAATACAGATCATATCTATGACTGTGGTACAGCAAAGGAACTGTTTGATAGGCTAAAGGACATACATTTCGACAGTTCCACCTTAAACAAACAGCATTGACTTTCGGCTTTCCTAAATTATAAGGTAAAACCAGGGCAAAACTTTGTGTCAGCATACACCGAGATGGAGCAACTTTCATAAAGTTTAAAAGAAATAGGGGTGACATTGGATGAAAATACTATGATGACGAAGATTGTGTCTAACTTACCAGAAAAGCATCAATCCTTCAAAAAGGCTTAGGATTCTATTAACCCAGCGCAGCAGAAACTCCCAATACTTCTTTCGAGACTGTGAAAAGGAGAATTTGAAACTGGTCACTCCTACACTTCTGTAAAAGAACAAAACCCAGCAAAGGCATTTTTTCGGCGAATATAAACTTCAGGTCATCCTAATCAGAGGTCAAACCAAAGTGAGAAAAAGTGGACAACTGAGGAAATTAAAAGAAATACAAATTACAATGCATCTGGTAAACGCGGGCATTGGGCTCGTGAATGCAAGAGCAAGCCGAAGACACAAGTGTCCAATGTCCCTGTGCAGCAAACGACAAGGCCAGATGGTCAATTTGGAAAGCTTACATTCGACACAAAGAAACCATTCATGGTTTATGGGCGACATGAGGAGAGCCAGCATTAGTGCAGCGATTCTGGAGCAAGTACTCACATCTGTGGGCAGCGTGACTGGTTCGTAAGCTACAATAAATTTGTAAATTCAAGGTCAGTCTACCTTACAGATCACAACACTATACAAGCATTGGGAGAAGGAGACGTGAAAACTTTGGCATTTGTGAATGAAAAATGGCTCTGGAAAATTCAAAATGTTCTTTATGTTCCTGGATCCGTGAATTTGTTCTCATAAACAGTCATGGCGAAGAATGGATATACCATAATTAGGACTGCAGCCAACACTAAGTACTACGATAAGCGCGGTGTTCCTGGACCCACCACGCATCCAGCAAATAACCTCTATGTCATGAATTTCAAGTCCCCTGTCGATCAAGCTTTCACGGTCACTGAGGATACAGCAAAGACGAAACTATGGCATGACAGGTGCTCTCATATAAACATGAATTACATCATCCAAACAGTGAAAGATGTCTCTACTGGAATACTATCAGCAGAATTAAGCGGAGTTGTCTTCTGTGAGAGTTGTCAGATGGGCAAACAAGCAAAAAAGCCGTACCCTACAGCAGAAAGAAGGAATACATATCCTGGAGAAATGGCGCACGCCAACCTTGCAGGAAAAATGCCAGTAGAATCACTGGGAGCTGCGAACTATTTCCTGCTAAACAAGGACTACTTGTACTTATTTTGACATTCTCTTATTTGCTTAGTAAGACAATTTTAAGGTCTCAGTACTTTTCCAAGTGACTCATGCACTGAATCATCCTTAGGATGAATACTTTTAAATCTAAAGATAGTTTTAGTGAACCAGAAACAGACATTTCCACATCTGAAGAAGAAGTTTAATGTTTTAGTTTTGATAAGGAATTCGGTCAACCTTACCGTTAAGTTTATTAGTTGGTCCGTGAAAATTTACGCACACACAACGTAAAGTTTAGTTGGTTCTATGACATAACATCCCAGCAAAAAATCCTGTTGTAACATTTCATTGATAATTCCCATTGTAACATTACAGACTATTATAATTGTGCATTGTAACATCCGATTGTAACATCCTTTCCTATTTTTAGAATTTCTATACGCTTTGTCTAAGCTTCCTATAAATTTGGTAGAAGTTTTTCTTATACTTTTTTATAGACTTTGTTAAGTTTTTTTAGTTTTAATAAAGTTATTTTCAGGTTTTCTTTTGGTTTTTAGGTTTTCATTAGGTTTAATTTAGACATTGTTTAGGTTTAATTAAACTTCATTTTAAAGATTTCTTTAGTTTTTTTGTATTAAAGATTTTTTACGAATGTTAGGTTTTATTTATGTTTTCCTTAGGTTTTTTTTCAAATGTTTGCTTTAGGTGCATGTATTTAACCACATATTTTCATACTCAACGGGAAGCTCGTCATAGCTCAGTTAAAAGGAAAGAAAATCTGAAAAACTAAGGACTACCTAAAAATCAACTTTCTAATAGATCAGTTAAATGAGCAATGTGATCAGATTTTGAATATTGAAATTCAAATATTGAAAAAATTATTTAGGAGAAACCATTATTCCCATAAAAATTTTGCGTCAAATTCGGAAGACCTAAAAATTTTTTACCAAATTGTCTAAGATTCTTAATTTATCTCATAAAAAAACCCTTTGTACAACTCTGGGTTACGATTTTTAGAATGCAGTAGTACTCTACTTTCTCATCTCCTTTAGACAATCTCCTTACGTTTTATCTAACTAGATCAGGGTTCATGGTTTTTCTCTATAAAAACCAAAAAAAAAAAGCTGGTTTAACCATGATTTATATTAGAAAAAAAGTTTTTAATTTTTCTAAATTTTATTTTGGTCAAATCAAATTTTGTAACAACCAAGAAATATATAAATTTTTATTTAATATAATAAAAAGCATTCGACTTACTCCAACTCTTAGGCAAACACTGGGCCAAAAAATCAATGGGTATTCTATTGTAAAAATTACTTTACCAAATAAAAAAACTGAATCACTAGTAAATGGAAAACGTTCTAAGCTATGATTCTATGCAAATGAGCCTGAAAAACAAATTAAGTTAAAGACCACCAAGTAAGTAAAGAATCATGAAAGCGTTTGATTAAAAATATAAAATGAGTTTTATTTGTAATAAAATTTGTTTACTCATTCTCATCGACATGCTCCCGTTTGTATTTCTTCAATAAAATTAAAATTTGACTCAAGTTGCTTCAAAATTAAATTTAAAAAAAATACAAAAAAAAATTATAATTCGGGTTTTTTTTGGTTTTTATTATTTGGTTTAAATCACCTGGTTTTTTTAAAAACCAAGTGGTTTAAATCAACTTTTGGTTTTTATAAGCCGGCAGTTATGGGGATAATATAAACCACCATCTTAACTCTTAGTTCCGACCATTAAATGTACCATGATGTAAATCAAATGAGTAAATCAAAAATACCCTGAACTAGATGGTACTTTACGACGCCACTCATGGAATTTAATTTAAGTCGATTGATGACAATAAAGAACATAGTCGAACTTAGTCCAAAGAATATCGAATAATTATTTTCTGTACTTTTAATAAAATTTTCTTCATACTTGTGTCAAATTTGATGACAGTTTATCGCTACTAACAAAAATTAATGTACGTGAAGTAGTGAGCTTATTTTCTCATGGTGATAATGTTTCATGATGTACAGTGTGTATTAGTAACGAATGAACTGGGATACCCACTCTAACCAACCCTCACCCAATCTCACCATCAGTTATGGGCAACGATTAGCAGTTTGGTATTCAATTTGTCGTTTCATTGTTGTAATATTTAAGTCGAGCGGAAACGGATGAAAATCAAAATTTGGTTGATAACCAGTATAAGTATTAACTAATAATTTATGTCTTTTGCGAATTAGTGATTTTGGAGTTATCTTTGTTGTTTCTTATTGATTCGAGCCATGAGGCTTCCGCCAAACCTTTGTGTAATTATTATAAAATTCCATTACCGCTATCCAAACGAGTCATATCAGCAAATAATGGATGCTGCGAAATGTAAGACAGTGTTTTACGATCGACTGAATCATTGTTTGGGAATGGATGAGGGACATTTCGAACAAATAATTCATTAACGAGAGGTAATGTGGTAGCCTTAATTTAAAATAATCATAAAATACGACAGTAACAAAGGAATGCGTGAAAGTGTGGAATGGAAAAGCGTTGGTTAAATTTGGATATATTCGTTCAGTTTAGTGTATCATCCCTTCCTGTTAAGTCACTCCCGTAGTCAGAGTTGTTGCCCATAATTGATGGTGTGATTGGGTGAGGGTTGGTTAGAGTGGGTATCCTCGTTCATTTGTTACTAATACACACTGTAGTTTGTAATTTATCTATCTCTACATATGGGACTATAAATTGGAGAATACGGTAAATACAGAAAGGAGTTTAATAAAGTCGAAGTTAATATAGATGGATAAGTTAACATGAAAGTTTTTTTATGGTGAGAACTCACAAGTGTGAGTTGTAGATCGATAGATTATACGCTAAAATAATTTGCTATTTAGTAATACTAAATAGCGAATTTGATGAATTNATCCTCGTTCATTTGTTACTAATACACACTGTAGTTTGTAATTTATCTATCTCTACATATGGGACTATAAATTGAAGAATACGGTAAATACAGAAAGGAGTTTAATAAAGTCGAAGTTAATATAGATGGATAAGTTAACATGAAAGTTTTTTTATTGTGAGAACTCACAAGTGTAAGTTGTAGATCGATAGATTATACGCTAAAATAATTTGCTATTTAGTAATACTAAATAGCGAATTTGATGAATTTGTAGTTTCAAATATTCCTAAATGAACAAGAAGTCTTGAGCAAACTTTTTGTTGGTTGGAAATAATGCTGATGGTGCAACTACACTATATCGACCGCTGAACATAAATATATTCAACAACTGCAGAAATTATGATAACAAAAATTGCAACAGCAAGGCCTATAAAAACTGTAGCAACTTGCTCAACACTGATGGTATTGGATGTCAGATTATTTATCTGTAACAAATATAAGCATACATTTTTAATAGGTGCTTAATGCAATTTAATTCAGTCATATACCTCTAAAATGTCTCTACTGGTATCATCGCATTCTGTTTGATCCTTGAACCACTTGTTTTCTAAGTCCATGAGAACGCCTTCTTCATTCAAGTCGAGAATTGCCAAGTCGATATCTTTCCTGGAAACCAACTGAATTTTAGTACAATGGGTATTAAGAAAGGAGTTGCTAAATTCGTATTATGTTAATTCATCTTTAAGTTTGCAATCCTAGAAAGTTGATAATAAATTTAAACATCATAAACATAAAAGTTTACCTCTGCGTGTTTGTTTGTCCGCTCTCTTTATACAATATGTATGC
Organism: Holacanthella duospinosa; assembly: GCA_002738285.1. Lineage (NCBI taxonomy): Eukaryota > Metazoa > Arthropoda > Collembola > Poduromorpha > Neanuridae > Holacanthella > Holacanthella duospinosa. The sequence continues at coordinate 201,136 of NIPM01000249.1, read as the reverse complement.
TTAAAAATAAGTATATCTCAGTGCTCAATTAGATATGTTATGTGGTTAGCAGCGAGGCTCTCCAAGTGGCGGTACTGGGTTCGATTCAGACGGTTGTGTGTGCTTTTCCGGCAGACAACCCCCCCTACCCAATTGTCTACAACCCCCTAAAGTCATACACATAAAACGTTACCTCTGTGTGTGTGTTTCTCGACTGAGAAAATTTTCTGGACTTCAAATTTTGACAACCCCCATTACCTAAAGGACATGTGTGGAGTCAAAAAATATAATTTAAAAAAATTCCAGAATGAAGGGGAGCAGGGGGGGGGGGGGCTAGGTTCTGAAGTTTAAAAAATGGGTTTCAAAAACCTTCGTCAACTTTTTCATTTATTGACCGATTTCGATGAAATTTTGTATGAGCATACCTAATCGCATTCCCCAGGTGACATATTTTTTAGTTTTTCATAAATTTGAGTTTTTGAATTTTTATTAAATTTTGAAAAGAAGATTTTTCAAAAAAATTTTTTTTGATCATGTTAGGTATTGTTCAACTCCTACTACTCACAGAAGGTTTTTTCCCTATAATTTTTGGCCAAAAGTCCAAACGCTGCGAATTAGCTTTGTGTTGGCCTAATCCACTTTAGTATACGTAAATTTGAATGAAAAACGTTATCGTAAGCGAAAAAAATTGAATTACCCACGTATTAGAATGGATAAACGTAATGTAATTTTATGCATCCGTCTGTAAACCTTTTTCTTCACAACGTTTCTTTCTCCTAGTGACGATTTTACTTAAGAATGTTATTGCATATAGTCTGATATAACTTAAATGATATTAATCACATTTCTAGAAATATTTTAATAAAAGTTGAATATGCACATATAAATTTGAAATTATCCACGCTTCGTTTTCACAACTTACAGTCAATATGGAATGAAGAGCTAACACACATTGGTGTTTGAGGTTCGGTGAACCTTGAGGTTCGAAAAAATTTCATCGAACCCTGAACCGAACCGAACATTATTCGATACAGGTTCGGCTCGGGTTCTATATTTTTTAATTAGTTACGGGTTCGGCTCGGTTCGACAGGATCTAGATTCGATTCGGGTTCGGTGCGGCCTTAAATTTTTGAATTTAGGAATCGGTTCGGTTCGGTTCGTAGCTGAACCTGGTTCGGTTCGGTTTGTAAAGTTCGACGAACCTGAATGTTTGGATATTAAACGGGGCAATGTTCTGGATGGGTTCAGTGCGGATTCGGCTCGAGAGAGTAAAATATTAAAGTAGAGTCGGGTTCGGTTCGACAGAGTCGAGGTTCGGTGCGAGTTCGGTGCGCTAAAGTAAAATTTGAAATTGGTTCGGGTTCGGCTCGGTTCGATATAGTCGAGGTTCGATCCGGGTACGGTGCGGCAAAATTTTTGTGGACTAGATTCGGGTTAGGAAGGTTCGGCAAACCTCAAAAGCCCATGTGTGAGCTAAAGTAAAATTCTAAAGCTGCCTTTCATAGACCGTCTTTACAAAAGTTACACTAAAAACTCCTTTCTATTTGTTTCATAGTTTCAGTTGTTTATTTTCGACAAATAAATACCAGAGAAATGAGTAACCATTGGTAAAAATATACCATTCATGAAAAAAAGAAAAATTCATTGATTCTGTAATTTTTATATTTCGTAAATTATTGATTTTAAACGGTATAAGAATACCTAAATAACCAATTACAAGAGAATAATATTATGCGTAATATTATTCATTATTATAAATCGACTATACACGATGTATCGAAAAAGAGCAACGCGGTTTTCATTAAGTGCGCCTCTTCGAAAGGTCATAACTCCTTACGGTTTTGACATGGGCAGCTCGTAGCAGCTGTAAACAAATATCATGGTGTGCACATAATTGTGTAATATTCAATTACTGTCTTTGAGCCTGGGTTTTGTGGGGTTTTAAATGAAAAATCAACTAATGTAATTCCATGTTAAATCTTAACTTGGAAGAGCCGTCGCTAATGGATACTTCAACCAAACCTCACCAAATTTTATGAGTAATTTCTATTAGCCCTACTTAATAATTTGTAGTGATCAAAGCTGGAATTGATATAGATGAAAAATGACACTTTTGGCCAAAAATTATAGAAGAAAACCTGTGCTACCATAGGAATTAAAATAAAAATATATAATTTTTTTTTTTTTTCAAAAATTAATATTTTTTATGGTTTATCATCACGGTAGTCTGAGATTCTTTGCATCCTTTGCGCCATCTGCTCTGTGATACACCAATTGAGCCAAAAATTTGCATTTGAATTTTTAAAACTACAGCAAAACCTCTCATTCGGAAACCAGCTCTGACTGGCTGAATAGAATTCACTCCACCCCTCCTTCCATTCAGGTACAGTAAAGTTTCACATATTTCACATAATTCTCAAATTGTTTATACAAATTTGCCCTCCACATTATTTGAATATTTACGGTAATCGCCACGTGAGGTGAGACGGGGTGGAGAGATCTTGTTTCCGAATGAGAGGTTTTGCTGTAATACCAAGGTGCTATATTTTTTAGTTTTTGAAACGTTGCATCTTTCAATTTTTTAAAATAAAATAAAGTTTCTTTTTGTCATATGAACACTTGAACCATGTAAGGTCTTATTCGACACTTAATGCTTTTATATAAGTAATAACTGAATGCAACAAATAACATTTTGACGAACCATCAAACTTATTTTTATAAAAAAAATTTCTTTTTTTCTTCTAACCATTGGTATTACGTTACTTTGAGTTTTTATATGGTAAAAAAAATTTTTTTTGAAATTTATTAAAAATCGAAAACGCAAAATTTTGAAAAACTAAAAAATATGACACCTTGGTATTAATTTTAACTATTTAAATACAAATTTTTGTCTCAATTGGTCCATCATAAAGCAAATGGCGCAGAGTAAAGCGAAGAATCTCAGACTAACATGACAAAGCATAGAAAGAAATTTTTTTTTGATTTTTTTTAAATATTTTTATTTTAGCTCTAAAAATAGTTTGATGCGTACAGTGCTGCTCCCAAGAGTAGGAGGAGTTGAACAATACCCAACACGATCAAAATGTTTGTTTTTTACATACTCGTTTTCAAAATTTAATAAAAATTGAAATAAATAAAATGTTTGAAAAACTTAAAAATATATGGCAGCTTGGAATTAGTTTTAACAATTCAAATACAACTTTTTGGCTCAATTGGTCTATCACAGAGTAAATTGCACAGAGTAATGCGAAGAATCTCTGAAACAAACCGTCATAATAAAGCAAAAAATGAATACCGACAAATACTTTTTCATTATTGTGATAAAAGTTTGACGCACGCGGCAGCGCTAGGCGGCTCACGAGCAAAGCGAGCGGCGGGCGCCGGCTAGTTACGCATTATGTATATATCTTACATCAGGAGCCTAGTGGACCCCTTAGGTATAGCAACTGAGAAACCTCTGTGTGGTCCAAATAACTTTGGGACGACTGTAACATCACATGGTTTCTTTATTGTTGCATATTCCGCAGCATGTGATTCCATTATGAATGCGGCAGATCCTAAAGCATTACACAAAAAACTGAATTAGCGAGGGTACTCTACAAACTGGTTTACTGTTTTATATGGTAATTTTGCTTCTGGAGTATAATCAACACTTTTGACTAACGGCGTGAAAGGATGGATTCTATTTCAAATGCCGAAATGCATATTCCGCTTTAAAATCCTCTAATTTCATTGACATTTCATTTTTTTGCTATCATGAACAGTGATGGGCAGCCCAACCAATCCCAACCAGTTGGGTTAGGATTTGGTTGGGTTGGGTTGGGATACGAAGCGTTGAAAGAGATTTTAAGTTGGGTTGGGTTGGGTTGGGAAGACTTTAAAAAATTCGGAAGTTGGGTTGGGTTGGGTTGGGTTGGGGAGACTTTAAAAAATTCAGAAGTTGGGTTGGGTTGGGTTGGGGAGACTTTAAAAATTTCGAAGTTGGGTTGGGTTGGGATAGGCGCTTGCGATGCACATCACCATTGATGGGCCGTCCAAACAATCCTAACCGGTTCACTATGGCTGATTCAACATAAAATATATTCAGCCTTTAGAAAAAAATACTCGCCAGGATTTTTAATATGCAGTCAGGGACAGTCATTTCTATTTACAGCCCCGTATAAACAAAAAACTATAACGTATAAACTTTGGACCCTTGTCCCCTGCTCCCCTCCTTTCATAAATTTTTAGTTTTTATTACTCCTACCATAACCCCTTACGCTATACCATATCGAGCTTTCAATTTTAAAAATACTCGGGCCAAAATTTTTTTTCAGTCCCAGGTTTGTGTCACACTTGCTCTGCATGATTATATGATGCACCCTGACTGCTTTTGTTACTTAGCCTTATATAAACCTTACTTTAAGTTGGGTTGGGTTGGGTTTGGGAGTCTTTAAAAAATTCTGAAGTTGGGTTGGGTTGGGTTGGGGAGACTTTAAAAAATTCTGAAGTTGGGTTGGGTTGGGTTGGGGAGACTCTAAAAAATTTCGAAGTTGGGTTGGGTTGGGTTGGGGAGACTTTAAAAAATTTCGGAGTTGGGTTGGGTTGGGTTGGGGAGACTTTAAAAATTTCTGAAGTTGGGTTGGGTTGGGATAGGCGCTTGGGTTGCCCATCACTGATCATGAAGAGTAATAATAACTGAATGCCTTAATAATTAAGGCATTCCCCAACGTGTGAATGATGAAGGAAGACTAATACGTGTTAGTGTAACCAGAATTGGAAAGTGATTATCGATCATACAGCTGACTATATGTCATTCTTACGTTTTGATGGCGCTGTTTTGCTTGATGCGGTGACTAAAGTTTGAAATATTTCCTTTTCCCTTGGTGTTATTTACTGATTGCAAGTTGATCAAATAGTGCTTCCGTCTTAGCCTTCATTTCTAATTCTACTACGAAAATGAAGCCCATTTACAGCTACAGTATGTTAGGTAGCGAAGAAGTTTTTTTTTCTCCCTCTCTCCTAATGTTCTAATCTTTTCCTCAGCGAGTTGTCGTGATCAAAAATTCCTCAGCGTGACTATACTCAGTTGCAATTCAGAGTCGGTCTCCCACGAGGTTACATTTTTTATGTACATTTAATTTCCAACTTTCGAATTTAAAACTATTGTTTTGAAAGACCCGAACTAGGGTTGCGAATGACTCCCATTTTCTTCAGAGTCAGAGTTAGGTGACTCAGAGTCATGACTCACTGACTTCTATTTTCAAACTGAGTGAGAATCATGAATTTTAATGACTCAGTAAACCTGACTCAGTGACTCTTATAGAATCACTCCTGCAGCTTGAGTCAGAGTCAGGTGACTCAGAGTCATAACTCTGTGACTCTGAGTCATGACTCAGTGACTCAGATTCACGGAAATTTTATATCTTTTTTTATACAGTGAAATGACCATAATGAGTATTCAAAGCTCAAAATGAGTGATACAAAGGCGCTAAGTTACCTGCTCTTTTCGGTCAGACTTTTAAATAAATTTTTGTAATTCTTTATTTTTGATACGATTTAAAATTAAATTAGATAACTTGCAATATTTACACTGATGCTTCGTATCAACTCTATCAAAATAATCGATGATTGAACACATCAGAATGTTTTAGGCTTTTGTTATTTTATTTACTTTGTTCAATTAACTCATTTTTTACTGCGTAATTATCAAACCGCACTTCTAAATTAGCTCGAAATCTAAGTGCAAAATTTTGAATGACTGAAAAGTTTTGGGTTTCGATTTCGAATGATTAACGTTGAATTTCGATTTAGCTTACAGTTTGTACCGAGACTTCAACTGCAATTTCAATTTCGACTGAAAAGTTGAATTAAATTTCGATCTTCTTCGAATAAAGGATTTCGAATTTGAAATCGTTAAAATTATGAATTTTTTAAGTATAAAACTTATTTAAGTATAAGACTAATTTAAGAAAACTCCGTTTTATTATACATGGTTGAAACTTATCTCCAGAGACCTGTAAAATGAAGTGATGATGAGGTGTGATGAGTGATGAATTCGTCGCTCATCACACAGATTTGAGGAGATTACATATAATAAATATTTGAAATTGAGAATTGAGGTTTGATTCATGAGTGATTATTTTGATGATTTGATGGAGTATTCATCAAGTTGTGTATTACAGACCTTTTTACTGACTAAGATATTTTTGATGATTCATCAAATCCTCAGTAAAGTTTGAAGGTACACTAATTGAAACCTCAAAGTCAATTGAATTAGTCCATTTTTCTATCACTAATTTATTTGTAACTATATTGGGAATGGAGTTTGACCGATTGTTCAACAGTTATGAAGATTTAGACCATAAATTTCATGTTGAAATATCATTTTTGTCCCGTATTCTGAAACAGAGCGATCTTCATTTCCAAATTTTTCATCATTATTATTAAAATTAAATTTTAAAAACACGTGTGGCCATAGCTGACCCCTCAAATCCTCAAAAAAACTCAGTCTTCACGCGAACTTTGATGAGTTCTTCTTAATACAGGTCTTCTCATCAACTCATCAAAACTCATAGTTTCTCAATTCATCACTCATCACACCTCATCATCAATTCATTTTACAGGCCCCAGATCTTAGTCTATATATTTCAATTTCGACGGCCTGAAATACTATTGATTTCGATTTTGAGAAACTTAAAATGATGGATTTAGATCTAACAAGTGAGTTGGAATTTTTCGAAGCGTTGAATTTAGATTTTTATTAAAATCTAGAGTTCGATTTTGATGTGTGGTGGTGTAAATTACAAGTGTGCTTCAAACTAAACACGAGCCGCGCGGCAGCAAACTCTCAGATTTGTTGTGCGTTGCGGGAGTTGAAAAGAATTGGGTAGTACAAAAAAGCAAGATGTAAACAGTAACGCTTTGTTGCTTGAGAGTCATGACTCAGAGTCACTTTGGAAAGGCACAGAGTCACGAGTAAGGTGACTCAGAGTCACGACTTAGTGACTCCCATTTGTCTATTGAGTCAGTCACCCAAAACCAGTGACTCCGAGAAAAGGATGAGTCAGAGTCATTTTGAGCCCTAACCCGAACACCTGAAGAATAACTCTTACAGTGACTCTGAGTATCATGACTCAGAGTCAGAGTTAGGAGTCGGGAGTCATTTGGTGACTGACTTTTTGGTAGAACTCAGAGTCATGATTATTTACCGAAATGCCAAAATGAACATATCGGACTAATTTTTCATATTTTCCCCATCTACTTTTACCATTAAATATATATATATTCTAATTTCGGATTGTCATACACGGTTGTACAAAGTTCTATTACATGACGCATATTTATTTTTATTTCATTATGCACATTTTTTTATTCAAAGTCACCTCCAAAAATCAAGGAGTCATACTCATGGATCCGAAAGTCGGAATGCAAATGTTTAGAGATTCAGTGACTGACACAGCTAACCTGTGAGTCTTGGTGAAGACTAGTTCAAACTTTTGAAGTTGAGACTAGTGGAAACTTTCTTCAAGTCAGCAAATTTTGCTTTTGAATTGGATGCAGAGATCCTTTTTAGCGCTAGTCTGTTCTTTAACAATAATAGTTAAATAGGAAAGCAAATCTTCCAAAATATATAAAAACATTTGCGAGGGAAAAAAATTTTTTAATACTTATATTTTACGCTGGTAAAAATAATTGTGACTCAAAAATTTGGGTAACTCGAGTGATAGAATTACAGTTTTGAGATTGGACATTTAACATAATTGGAAATTTTGTGTTAAATTTCCAATTATGATAAATATCCAATCTCAAATTATGAATTAGATTACGCTTTGAATGTGCCCAGATATGTTGCATGGTTCATGGGATGCATCATGAGACGCAACCCTTCTGTTACCAATTGTTTAGGTTTTCCTCCGAAAAAAAAGAAAAAGTTAAAAAATAATTCTTCTTCGCTACCTAACATACTGTAGCTGTCTACGGAATTGAGAAATAGCACTTTACATAAACTTTACTACTTCATAGGCACCTTCTACAGTAAACCTCGGATAAGCTGAAGTTCAAGAGAAAATATTTCGTTTGGCTGAACTGAAATATTTGGTTCGTGGTAGCCGAGTTTGGGCTTCAGGATAAGGCAAACACACAACTTGGGGAATAATTTGTTCGTCTTAACCGAGGTAGTTTTAATTTACCATTACTTTATAATAAGTAAGTTGTTGTGGAGACAAAAGTGACATTTTCTGTCGTATTTCAACGTTTGAAAAGTTATTCAAAAGAAGTTATTCATTACATTTGGCAAGAAAAAAGTTGAAGTTTTTTTTTAAATTGATCAATTAATTGGTGTTCGTGTTAACCGAGGTAAAAAAGCATGTGCCTTATGGACTGGGGCCACGAAAAGTCGTTCGTGGTAGCCAAGGGTTGGCCTTAACCGAGTTCGGCTTAGTCGTCCCATTTATACACAAATTCCCTATCTCAGGGCGTGGATCGGACCACTTGGTTCTTGGTAACCGCAATACATGGTAACCGAGGTTTACTGTATTAGGCTCCATTTTTATGATTGGAATCAGAAGCTTTCAATACTTCTTTTGTTTTCCATATTTTCTATCAGTTTATCATTTCCTATTCAGCTACGCAGTTTTCCTATCATTCAACTTTACTCCATTATCTGAATCGGCATACATTTTTCATTACAACTATCACATTTTTGTTCATTTTACTTATTATAATATACATTTTAAGTAGTTATGTTCCAGATCCCCAGATGACAACCATATTCTTATGCCAAAAGAAATTGTGATGCCTGTTTTTTATGGCAAAAGTAAGTCCATATTTTGTTTGCGAATTTTCAGATATATAATGATACTTCATCCTTATTGTATTTCCGACCATAATTGTAAACCTACTTTTCATAAAATCGACCAAAAACATACGACGCAAAAGTTTTACGGCAAAATCTGTTCTGTTTAAAATTATTCTAAATACTTTTCATTTTTCTGTCACAACATGTAATAATAGTTATGTTACTAAATACCAACTTTAATACAAGAGCTATTGCTAATTTTTAATGGCATTAACTTTATCCCAGCCAAAAATCTTCATACGGAGGAACCCTTCTCTTCAGGATTAAAGTAATTCAATGATCATTCGTTACGAATTACCGCAAAAAGTATGAGAGAACATAACTTTAATTTCAGATTAATTAGCCCAGGGTATATTATTCTCTAACATTGACTGCTATTCTTGACATTATTATTAGCTTCGGTTTTCCGTTACAAATGCCCGTCGTAGCTTACTTAATTCTGAATAACAGAAATTCTCCATTCTTGAACATTTTGACTGGGCAAATTAAACCGATATTTAATTTGCAATCATTATTGACACTGAAATTGTTATTTTGTAACACAATTATCATACAATATATTTTGGTAGAGATATTTAAAAAATTTCAAAATTTTTTTAAACAAGTTAAATACCGGCGTAAAACTTTTACATAATATGGTTTTGCTCAATTGTCTCCTCAACTATTTCGATTTTTAGTTTTCTACCAACTTCCCCTGGTTTTTCTTATAAAATATGTCAAGGTTCCTTTCAATTTGTTTCTCTTCCTATATATTTTCCCTTTTCCTTCTTCCAGTCACCCCCTATACTCGAAGTGGTTACGGATTATCAATTCACTTAGCTTTATTATTTGAAATAATCAATCATATATACATTTTCGCGAAAATTGTGATAAACCAACCACAGAAAGGCAAGCAGACGATGTTATCAGAATATTAGATTGTTATTGGTTGAAGCAATGTAGATGAAATAAATGGTTGAGTGAAATTATAATGTAAAAGACAATTCGAATCTATTCATTAATTTAACGAAACTGTGATAGAAATCTAATACATTTGCCTGACTACACCCCGACAAATAAAATTTTCTTTCTATTAATGTATAAAATAGTTTGTCCACCGATTCCACTTGATCGTTAAGAAGGTATCTCATCATCATTAGAAAAAATGTCAAAATTTGAAAACCTGTGCTTCAAAGTTGGATTATTCTTTGGCTGGATTTCAGGAATTTTTCCAGTATCCAATCCATTCAAGAGAGACGTGGCTTATGAATTTAAGTTAATTTCCTCTACTAATTTTTTTGCAATTTTTGTTATTCTGTTTCAATTGGTAATCAGTATTATTTATCTACACTCGAGTTATAGTTACTACAGGACAAGTAAACTATCATATTTTATCGTCGACTACGGCAAAGATATTCAATTTTACACATCGGATATTACAATTAGAATAATTTCAATTACTTATTGTTCGAAAGTTGTAAAAGTTACGAATTTCATTCAATCATATCCTAAAACTCTTAATAATAATAAACTTTTTATGATATACTTCTTGAAGCAGGTACTTGGGTTAGTAACGAATGCTTCTTCCATGGTTCTATTCTACGTTATCAATGGTGCAACTGAATGGCTAGATCTACGTGGCTACTATCTAAACGAGTTATATGTATATGGTCTATTTATTGCAGAAATAATTACACATTTATCCTTTCATTATGTATCCACAATAATTTTTTTTGCTAGTGCAAATCTTGTTTCAATATTCGACGAATTTTGTACCAGATTTGACAAAGAGTGTTTTCAAAAAAATTCAGAGGAATTTCATTTCATTGTGCCTACAAAAATTCCACATGTTATTCGGCCAAAAGAATCCAGAAGCACTGAAACTTTGAAATGTTTCAGTACAGAATTCTTTAATATAAAATCTACATTCAACGATTTCAATACAATAGTTGGGTTATATACATTCATGCTGTTATTTCATAACGCTGTATACGCTGTCAGTAGTATTTATGAATTTTATGAGGCAATTTACACTTGGAAATCGTTCCTCCACATCACTCATTCAGTTGTTTCTATTTTCGCCATGGTATATATAGGGTCATTTATGGCATCCTCGGTAAGTTATACGATTTACACGTTTTTGGTTAATTTTATTTTATACTATTGTCTCCTCCACTAATTGGTCAGCTCAAATTCGGTCGATGGACGAATTTATACATTTATCTTTTATTTTTTTTTAGATATTTTTGTATAGAACCAAATTTTAAGCATAATAACGGAGAAAATGGCATGTCATTAAATACATATCTAAGGTATGTTTACGCCAGGAAAAAAGTATTTCTTCAAGAAAAATGTCTTTATGGACCTTTGATTTTGTACAAAAACCGGACATACCGTAAAACCATAGAAGCAATCCCCAATTTTCAGAAACTTACGAGCAATCTCCCCGGCGAGAATTCCCCAACAGCGACATCCTGGAGTATCAGGCGAAATTATTTACGAAAGACATAAAAATTTTAAAATTTATTAGTAACTCTTACCAAAACATAAAATAGCACTTAGAAAGTAGGGATACTGCATTTTCCCGGGAGTAAATTTTTTATCTTTTATCTTAACCTTTCGTTCGTTTCACAAACTCCATTCTTTTTAAATTAAATTCTATATGACATTTCATTTTCAAAATATAAAATGCAATAAGATAGGCCATTATTAACAGCGAACAGCGTACCTTGGGGGAGGGGTTATAGCTTCCTCATGAATTTCAGTCATGATCGCTTATGGGTATGCGAGGCATTTTGTGGTCGTTGCATTCCAATATATAAATTCCATTATTTCACATAGTGAGCAATTTTCATACAGTGATTACAGTTCTCTATTATTACGACTCATGAAAGCTTTTCATAGAAGGTGTTTAAGCAGTATTTTAGTTTTTTGTTGGTACTACATGCAAATAAGCAAACATGTATAATCCCTTTACAATTGTCAAGTCTACGTTTCAAAATAAAGTCTCCGGGAAATCGGTCTAGATCTAACCAGAGACACATTGCGCATAAGTAAGCACATTTGAAGTAAGATTTTTATGTTTTCTTCCCGGTCAACGGTTCTAATTAGACGAAACACTGAGCATGTGTTAAGCACGATTTCATTACTAATTGCAAAAAAGAGAATCATTTATATTTAAATAGCATCCTAAAAGGTTTTCATTTCTAGCCATCTTTCAGCGTTTCCATGTAAATAATTTTAGGTAGAGTTTTAGGTTCTCCTGTTGGAAAATGGTGGTAGCAAATGGAACATGCAGCATCTATTCTGCACGATTTCATTACTGTGTGCTAATAATAACACTTTTCTATCTAATTAACTATTTATCCATCTATCTACCCATCTGTCCATCCATCTATCTATTCATCAATCTTTCCATATATTTGTCTAACACTATTTATCCACATATATATTTACACATCTATCTATTGCTGCGTTCAAGGAGATTATGCTTTATATCAGTTTATTTATAAAAAAATTTATTCTCTTTATTTTATTAATTATATTACATACCAAGGGGTAGTTAGGCATAAGGGACAAGAAGNTAAAAAAATTTATTCTCTTTATTTTATTAATTATATTACATACCAAGGGGTAGTTAGGCATAAGGGACAAGAAGACCTTGCGGGAAGGGCAGTTTTCAAGAAGCAGTAAGTCTTCGAGCAAGAAATAATAAAACCTCGCGGGTAGTTCTTCAGTTAAGGTTCAAGAAGACCTCTGCTTAAGCACTGACTCTTACAGAGGAACTTGCTTCTTATTTACACTTNCTTCAGTTAAGGTTCAAGAAGACCTCTGCTTAAGCACTGACTCTTACAGAGGAACTTGCTTCTTATTTACACTTGTTTAAGGTCCCTTCTTAACATTAAAAGTATTAGGGTAGTACTTAACCTAGGTTCCTAAAATTCTTTCATGTACTTTAAGAATTTATCACATTCAAAGTATCCCTTAAAAGCTAAGTGTTTTTTCTAGTCACAGAAAGGTTAAAAACGCTTACACTGGGAAAAAGGGTACATTTGTAGTATAATGATTTTAAGCATNGCTTACACTGGGAAAAAGGGTACATTTGTAGTATAATGATTTTAAGCATATTTTTATTTAATATAATTAATAATAAGTTTTTAGAATTTAAGCGTAACATCTATCAGTCTATCTACGCGTCTATCTATCTATTTGTCTATGTATCTATTCATAAATCTATTTATCTATTTAGTTATTTATCCACCTAAAAGTCTATACATCTACCTATCCATCCATCTTTCCATTTATGTATCCATCTAACTATCCATCTATCTATTCATTCATCTATCTATCCAAATATATATTCATCCATCTATTTATCCAAATATCTATTCACCCATCTATATATCCATCTATCCNCTATCTATCCAAATATATATTCATCCATCTATTTATCCAAATATCTATTCACCCATCTATATATCCATCTATCCATCTACGCGTCAATCTAACAATAAATCTATCTATACAACAATTTTTCCATCCATCAATCTATGCACCGAAATCTATTTGTTGTGTTCGCAGTTGCTAACATTTTTATATATGCATGTATTGTAGCGCAGAATTATGCAACTACTACTACTATGATTATTATTGTATTTCATTTTAAAACGCATTTATTGGAGTACGATAATTGGCAATTTTCTTTTGTTTTAAGGTATTTACTAAAAACGAAATGTTCATATAATATGTCCAGCATAAGTTAGCTGGACAATAGATGTTGCAAATTTCCTTGTTGAAACGTCGAATTACCGTCTCTAAAGACAAACTGATCTCATCACTTCGACAAGTTTTTCGTCAATCGACTGAATTCAATCAGACAAATTAGCGGAGATGGTAGAGTGGAGTGGATTATGCTAAATTNGTTTTTCGTCAATCGACTGAATTCAATCAGACAAATTAGCGGAGATGGTAGAGTGGAGTGGATTATGCTAAATTAAATAAACAATTATAATAGCACATCCTTGGTGTTTTCATTGTCAGAACATTAAAGAAGCTCAACAAGCATACCCTTATCTAGAAGTTGATCAGTTTAGAGTAAACTTTTTTTAATTTTTTAACTTAGACTGTTCAGGTTAAGGATCGTTTAAGAACAACCCTTGCAATGTCCAAATTGGAGAAGACATTGGAATTGGATAAAGGGTATAAGTATCAGGTCAGTTAAACTTTAAAATTTATAGACCTTAATTGTTTATACTTGAATTTTAGTGTTTAATAGGTAGAAAATGTAGCGAGGTATATACTTTCATGGAATTGGGAATTTTCCGCTAATGGACTATTTATAATCAACTTATCTTTACTACCTTCTGTGAGTATAATTCCTGAACTAATGGAATAAGTTTAATTGTATGTTCTATTTTTTCTCTCCATATTCAGATCCTTGGTACCATGATCACATACGCTGTAGTTGTAATCCAGTTACGATTATCTGAAAATTAAATTCTAGAGCATATCTAGGTCACGTACACATTAATTGATGTTCGTGGTTCTGGAATATTCTGTATTTATCCGCAGTTATACGTTGACGGTGCAATTATCCAATGTCGGATGGGTAAGTGATTTCTACCCAACTTTCTTGGTTTCCTACACTTCCTCTGCTCAGATACGCTCCGTCTGCCACTATCTAATGTCAGGTGAAGATGCCCTACAAATTCATCGTTTATCTTATAATGTATCACAGATCTCGAGTATGATTACTCTGTCAATCTCTGTATCCTTCATACTTCTGCCGCGGACTCGTAATTTTAACCACGAAAACTTTGAAGGGTTTATTTAATTATTATGTCCTGTATCATAATCAATTAACCTATGGCTATTCTCCTTGCTGCACTCAGTTCCTGTTGACCCTCGACGAAGTATACAATCCCTACTCCATCTTCTTCTAACATCCGGATATAGTTTATTACAAAACCTATATTACTAACCATTAGGAAATGAAGTAATTAAGGTTGATAGCGAATGCATCAAATAATAAACAGAGATGATACAACATGTCCCAATGTACCCCCATCGTTGTTCTCCAAAATTGTTAATGTTGGATGAAATCTCGGAGCTGCACCTCGAAAACTAAACGTTGGTGAGTGAGTGAAGGGTGTAAACATAAGCGGGTGCTTTAGATTTGCTGAACATTGAGTACAAAAATATTTTCACTGTATTCTTCTCCCGAATATGCTCCCAGACTTACTAATGTTCCGACTTTTTCTTTGAAACGTAAGACTCTTATATGATAAAAAAGCTGTTCCCTTTTCGTTAAATTATTCGAATTTTGTAGAACGGAGCTAAAATTTAATTCATGACAAGAGTTAAAGTACCAGACCCTCTTTCTCCGCCCATGTCCAATCCGAGAACTAAGCAGCACAGGAGAACTTACAAAACTTTTACTAAAATGAAAAATTATTAGACATAACTAAGCGATTATTAGTATGTGGACAATGAGATGCAGGTTTTTAGTGAAAGTTTGTTACAAGCTTTCCTGTTTCCAATTGCTCAGGCTGGACATGGTGTGTAACTGGAGGAGGACTAAGATACTCTGACTGGTTTATATAGGGTCTGACAAAATTCAGTAAATAATTCGTTCCCTGCTATAGTGATTTTGAAATAAATAAAAAATAGTGGGTTTGAGATCCTTCTATTTCTTGTTAATGTTTTTACCTAGAAAAACTTTGTCTAAAGTATATCGAATTACGCTTGACTCTGTATGTATAAATCAAATTCTCCAATTTAGTGTTGGTATCGCTAGGTACCATATAGGATAGCATTCAAGACTTTTGATAGGCGGTTACCTCTTATGGATTCCTTCAATGCTTTGTTTGTTTTTTATTATCTTTTCGAATTTTATTTACTTTTCTTTGTTATTTTTTTGTTTATAATATTTTTTGTTGTAACTTTTTTTAAGTTTATATAAAAAAACGTTAAAATCATGAAAAATATTTTTATTACCGGAGTTAACCATCAGAGATAACCATGGGGGTTAACTGACTAACACCTCCCTAAATCCATCCGCGCATAGATTTTGAATGTTCCTACTCCTGCAAACTCAGATAGGCCGACGGGCTGGCCAACAAACGAGCGGACAAATAAGTTATACACAATAGCCATGAAACAATATAATTGTCCTATACGGATTGTCAGAAAGACGTCTTGTGTAAAACAACTCAAGTGATTAGTTTTATAACATTGCCAAAACGTTTGGAATGCATCAGCCGTTTGACCCAATATGACTTTCAAAGTCAAAAAAAAAAAAAAAAAGTTACCGAACTGTTGCTCTCATCGTAAGAATTGTAACTACTCTTTCTCACTCCTTACTCTACCACTATTGTAGAACCAATAACTAAATACCATTCGTGAGCGTAAAAACTCACGAACTGAATTATCGGTTTACCGACTTGGTTGGATACTAATTAAGGAATTCCCATTCAAAAGTACCACTTAACTCGCAAACTCCTGGGGTCATTTGGTACCATAAAGGCCGGAGCGTAAGGATCTGTTTCCATACACCCCTTTTCGACTTCCCCAAGGACGGGGCGTCAGAATTTAAATCCAACAGTTGCCAAACTTTAGAGTCCGCATCTCTAACGTTGCATGATTCCCACAGCCCTCCCGACCATTCAGCACCCCTCTTGTGCTTTCCCGCAGCCATGCCATTCATTCCCACAGCCCGCCTAACCATTCCCGCATCCCTTTCCTGCTTTCCCATAGCTTTCCCGACCTTTTCCACATCCCACCCGTGCTTTCCCACAGCTCTCCCGACAATTCCCAAATCCCTCTTGTGTTTTTCCACAGCCCTTTTGACCTTCCCCGCATCCCTCCCGTGCTTTCCCACAACTTCCAACCTTTTCCGCATCCCTTCCATGCTTTTCCACAGTCCTCCCGTGCTTTCCCGCATCCGTCTCTAGCTTTCCCACAGCCCTTTCGACCTTTCCCACATTCCTTAAGTGCATTCCCACAGCCCTCCTGATCTTTCCCGAATCCCTCCCGTGCTTTCCCACAGCCCTCCCGACCTTTCTCGCATTTTTCCTGTGCTTTCTCACAGCAATCCCGACCTTTTTCGCATTCCTCCCCTGCTTTCCCACAGGTCTCCCGACCTTTTCCGCATTCCTCCCGTGCTTTCCCACATCCCTCCCGACCATTCTCACATCCCTCCCGTGCTTTCACGTAGCTCTTCCGACCATACCCGCATCCCTCCGGTGAATTCCCACAGCTCTCCTGTGCAATTCAGCATCCATCTTGTGCATTCCCACATCCGTCCTGTCCATTCCCACATTCCTCCCATCCATTTTCGCAACTCTCCCGTCCATTCCCACATTCCTCACGTGCTTTGCTACAGCCCTCTCGCCCATTCCCACATCTTTTCTATGCTTTCCCGCATCCCTTTCGTTTATTCCCACATCCTTCCCGTCCATTCCCACAACCCTCTCGTCCATTCCCACATCCCTCACGTGCTTTCCTACAGCCCTCTCGCCCATTCCCACATACCTTCTATGCTTTCCCCATCTCTCTCGTTCATTCCCACATCCCTCCCGTGCTTCATTATAAATCATATATATAAATTATTATAAATCATTATATCAATCACATCATTATAAATGCTCACNTATAAATCATTATATCAATCACATCATTATAAATGCTCACAGTCAATTTAGCACTCACATATAATTACGAGACGATTGACACCCCATTAACGTATTCGAATTTATTTTGTGATTTTGATTTATAATTTACACAACAAAATTGAAAATTATGTTTTTGTTAATTCATCTTCAGCTTGATGAAACTCACATTCATAGCAAATCTGAAGAAAATCCATCATTTAGCGAAATTAGAACTGTTAGAATGATTTTTATAATTATTCATTATTTTCATTGTTGTAGCCNAAATCCATCATTTAGCGAAATTAGAACTGTTAGAATGATTTTTATAATTATTCATTATTTTCATTGTTGTAGCCTTAGGTTTTGAATCACCTATCCCATACACCTTATGGGACAACAACAATAAAAAACATCCTAACTTTGAAGGTTAATAAAAAATTCATTTTTCAATATTTTGAAATAAAATTCAAAACACGCTAGATATTCGTATGTTCTAAATATTTAAAAAGTTTGAAGCTAATCCGTTAAGATTTGCAAAAGTTACAGTTATTAGGAAACACCATAAACTCTAATGGTAATTTTCCATTAGTGAGCAGAACGGCCATTTTGTGAACGAAATTAATAAAAAAAAATCAAATAACTCCGATAAATATAATCAAATAAACTCTATAATTGAATGGAGATATTGGAAACTTAATCCTAATGGCACCGCATCATAATCCCAATCCTTGATTATTGAATTTTTTTAGTTTTTTATCATTTGATTATATTCACTTTTCCATGGCATTTATAACAGCACCATAAAATCAATCTCGCGATGTCAATTCTTTATTATGATAAAGACTCATGTGTCACTCCGGAAATGGATGCCATCTAGACATTTATTTCGCTGACCCGTTGGTTTGATAATGATAATGTCACCAGCAAAAACATACAGGTAAGATATCGGAAAGTGTTACTGCTTACTTAAAAATTACATTTTAAAAATTCAATGTTTTATGGGTATAATCTCAAATTATGCTACAGAATTTGCATGTTACAACAGTTTAGACTAATTGCAACAAGAAAAGTAAAGACAACAGATATATTTCTATTGACTACAGTAAGATTTGATTATAGAACTATTCGTCAAAATTCTGTTCACTTAGTCTCACTTCAGTTTTCGAATTAATTGTTTCACGCATACAAGTCAAAATGCTATTAAGTTAAATTCTTTAACCAGATTAATCCATGGAATCCCANTTAATTGTTTCACGCATACAAGTCAAAATGCTATTAAGTTAAATTCTTTAACCAGATTAATCCATGGAATCCCACACGACTAGCAGAAAATCCGACAACGACTCCGAAATATTAAAAATACATCTGTGATGTCTGGATTTGGTTTGGTTAAGTGATGTTGATGAAAGTTAAAATGCAAGATATCTTTCAAGCCGCTTCAACGTAAACTCATGTTACATAAGTGTCCCTTATCTATCACGACTACTGATGGAGAAATTGGGGGTTTAGCAGCTTGCCCTATTCTTTAAAAGGTATGTACTGTTCCAGAAACATATCTCCAGATAGCTCTAAATCACATGTAAACCAATATAACTCGGTATAAAACTTAAGTTTTTGGCAGATCAATAATTCAGTATGTTGCCATATGTTGATTGTACGTGGAGTTAAATGTTTGATAATTTAAGATTACTAGAAACAAGGCTTACGATTCTTTAACAGTTATGTTTTGTGCACTATTTGGTAGTCAAGTGTAATTTGATTATTATTTGGTCCATTCACATGTATACCTGTATTCGTCATTAAAGCTTTGGAAATTTCACTAAAGAGAGTACTAGAGTGCAGGAATGGAAATATTTCACGTGAGCCTCTTCCAATTTAACGAATAGTCTTTCTCTACTCCAAATACTCTGTTATGCCAAAGTAAACCTAACATTATCTTACATGGTGAATATCGGTATTTATGGGGTATTTTTCTTTCATTTCAAGCACATATTCTTAAATTCAACAATGATGATGGGTAAAACCAAAACGCAAAAATTTACATCATAATTTGAAATAACATGATAAGCTGGGTCTCATAAACTGCACTCAGTTTGGCGGAAAAAGTGAATGCAGTTTCGCTTAAATACAAACTAGACACATGACATTTTTAATACAAACTTTGGCAATCAACAATTCATAGTTCAATGTTGCTAAACAAATGGTAGAATGCTTTTTTTTTAAAAACGAAAGCTAAAAGTCTTTATTTGTTTGGATATTATTCGAATACGAAACCATTCGAATTCCTTTTTTTTCTTCACGTTTTCAATTAAGATGGAAAGAAAATGGAAAGAAAATGCAGAAAATGGAAAACAAATGCGTAACTTCTGTTTGTGCTTTCCTTCTATCGCGGACCTAAAAGTATGAAGTTTAAATTCAGCGTCCTGACGACCAAATTTCTATGTAAAGGTTTTTTCTGGGTTCCCTCCCTTTCTCATTTTCGGATAACTTACGAAAATCGAATAAGTTTGTCACAGTTAACCGCAGAACGTCATTTGCACTGGTGGGATATTATTTTATGTTAGTTTTAAGCTTGGTAATTTAAGTAAATAAAATAAATTCAGGACGTAAAAATTGAGGATATTAGCTCGAGAATTAAATTTAGCAGTATAACTTAATCCAACAGCCAAATTGGAAATAAAATTTATAATTATGATTATTTATGGGAGCTAGAATTTAAATCTACATCCTAGCTTCAATCATCCTAATAATATGATACTACGTCCTGATAAACTATTATGTGGAAGATTAACAACACATTTATTTACACTCGTTTTCAACATAATAGTCGACGATTTACTACCGTAGGTTGTTAATGGAAACTATGTATTAGTACTTCGTTTCCACTGTCATCCAGAAATGTAAACTTATATATTTATAACTAAAGCAGTAGTTTTGTTCAGACTTTTATGTAGATAAACAGAAATGATTTTAAGTTAGCAAAAGCTAGTTCTACAAATTTGCTTATTCAAACTCACCATTAAAAAATAAAGCAGTTTTACCTTAAAATTAGGTATTAAATCTTATTCTTAAACTGAACGCTGTGTAAAATACAAATATTTAATGCAGCTTCATCAAGCTATCTACAGTAGATGGTACAAGCGAAGAGGCAGATTTTGAAGGACCTGACTAAAGAATTGACAAAATGCTGACCAAGAATAGCTGACCGAGTTATCGGAAAACTCGGTCAGGTATCCTCGCTCAGTATTTTGTCAACTTTTTAGTCAGAGCCCTCAAAATCGGCCTCTTCGCTTGTACCCTGTACTGTAATACCTGTATTTACAATAAATACAATTAAATTTTTTTGTAACCAAGAAGGAGGAAAACATCTTCTTACCGTTTGAATTTCGGACTCTGGAGACACCCTCCTTATAGGATGATACAAATGTGTTCTGAGCAGACATTTTGGAATACATTTTCTCAATGACTTCATCTGACATTGCTGACTAAAGGAAAATTTTTTCATTAAGTTTCATAAATTTTGGTGACGAAAAGTTTACCTCCAAATGACTACTTACTTCAAAGTAGTTGTACGTTGCCCCAGTTTTGAGTATACCAAACTTTATATTATCTTGTTCCACTAGCTCCTCGGCAGAATTTACAGAAAGTGGTTCTGTGATTGATTCCGACTGGAGAATAGTAGTTGCAACTTTGGAAGCAACAAAATTACTGGTCATGATGGCCAAAATAATAAAAATGAACATCACCAATGAGAACTCAATACATTGACTTGAGAGTGGCCTGAAATCAGTAAAACCAAATAGTGTAATTCAATAAATACTGTTAACAGTTCTCCCATTTCTCTGAAAGCAAAATTTAAGATATAGTGAATCGGGATGTAAGTTGATAATTAAACAAAATGATTTTGTTCTGGCATTAATCCATTTTATACATTGATTTTTTTCACATTTGCATGTTTTTGTATATTACAGTTATAATTCAATATGATAAGTGATTGATGAATAATGAGAGTAGTTTTAAAATTGTATAAATCAATGAATTTTTTAGACCAAAATTAACTTACTTTTGCATCCATTTGGGGTAAATTTTATGAACATTTCGGCCAACGGAATTGTGAACGACAATGATGAGTAGTGTATAAGTGATAATGGTAACTGCAATTGCTAACCAGAGCTCGGTTGAGAATTGACGAGAAAGTAATGAAAACACTGGAGCATCAAATATAGTGTCAGTAAGGTTGGACTTTTTCAATAAAATGGCCAACTGTGCGTGCATAAAGGGAATAGAAAAATCCAAAACCTCGGATCTTATCGAAGTCATTGTCAAGTCCGCAATTGCAACATGAGCAACCTGCAATAAACGTTCCTAGTGTTTAGCTTTTTAGCACTAGTTGTACCAATAAATAGAGAATTATTTAAAAAATTGCTATTCAGAAATAAAACTGAAGAACTAATATTGAAGTTAGGAGAATGTAGGATAGTGGTATGAAGGTGCACCTAATTTCCGAATACTTTCTATTTATTTCAACTATCCACTGTATTAGTTGACCTGGGGTTTGATTCGAATACTCTGGAATGAACAGACCAGAGAACTGGAGGAAATATCAGAGGACTTATTAATAAGCCAACGTATGTGGTTTTGAAGTAAATAGCAACATCGCCTGTATTACAAAAAACTATCATTAGGTGGATAGAAGGCTGCTCTTTAGCACGAAACAACTTATATTTTGGTTCAATGCAGAATTGTTTGGAAGTGCACAAGCCTAACTTGCACTCGTCTAGATTTTTGCGATATTGAGAAGTTGTTCCATAATCTCGTTGGGGTGAGTCAGTACTCCTTCTTTCGCTTTTCCTGTTAAAATAGTTACCACTTATCCGTTTGCAGAAAATAGACAGAAGCTCTGTATTTGTGTTTCTGTAAACTTCCCGCCAGTAACCATTCTTCCTTTTCGTTTGTAAATAAACGTCCAATACGTCATCGAATAATTATGGAGTCAAAGATAACTTAGAAAGCTGACACGGCACGAGTTTGATATGGATCGAGTTTGGATATAACGTAATATCCCATTGTTAGAAATTACTTTTGGACCAAGCCAATGGTGGATAATGTTTCCGTAAAATAATTTTTTCCTACTTTAAGTTAATTTTTTACATCCAAAAAAAATCTTTTTGGAAAAGGATGTTGAAATGTAGATCAACGTACAAAAACAAAATATTTTTCATTAAATTTACAAAAGCTATCAAAACTTGTTGTGATTACATGTGTGATAATAGATAATAAAATGTAATATAATATCAGAATATGTGATGTGATAATTTGACTATTACAATTGGAAACAGTATTGCATAACTAAACATAAACTAGTCTATTTTTTTGTTCTTTATTTTAGCACACATTTTGCAGTCTTTACTTTAAATTATGTAGCGTTTTAATAATTCCATAATTTCGTGATTATATATCCAGGTGGAATATACTAGTACTAAACCTGATTTTTGTCAACAATATAGCGTCAAGCAGCAAATCTAAAAAGAATTTTTGTAAAAATCAATCTAACATAATTGTACCACTGTATGAAATTTTAATAAAATAATCATAAATTGACTGAATAAATGCGGCCTTAATTACACTGCAGATGTAGTCCGACATTTTAGTCTACAAATTGAATTTTAATTTGATAGTTTTATGTGAACGTTATCCAGACTGAAGCTGAGAAAACTTGGCTATGTTGCTATCGCGGTGAAATAAATTGAATTGGCACAATAGTTTTTCAGATGATTCGACTCGCAAGCCGATATATATGACTGATTGTACGTATTTTTCTAATTTCAGTTGCATTAACTTAAGGGAGATGTTATAACTTTTAGAAAGCGTTTAGAATTCTTTGTGTTTGGCGTGGAATTGGTAAAAGGTAATACCAAATTTCACATCATAAGCCAAACTGCACTAGTGATTAAAGTTCCTCAACTTACGTCCGATATTAATTCACCAATCATTCCACCCCACATATGATGAGTTGAATTCTTTGTCCCGTATGTTCCGTCTCTTACGATGTTAATCTCGTCTAAAATATTTATACAGAAATAATTTTTGGCAATATTAAAAAAGGATACAAGAAAGCGGTAGAAACTAACAATGAACAATATTAACTTAGCCAAGGGTTAACTATATACAGTGTGTTCAGGTAATAAGGTAATTTCCTACTCTCACGAATTAGCCTCGTGCCACAATTTTTGTCCTAAGGAATCATAACTAAACTTTTCTAGCGATAATTGTTAGTAACTTCATTGATTGAAAATGTTTGAAATTGTTTGACGTACATTGAATTATTGATTTACAGAATATGTGTAGTTGGTATTGTATGGTATTGTAATACCTTCTTATATGTGTAGTTCGTATTATATTTTCTTCAATACGTTCTCATGCACTGTAGAAGGAGGTAAAAATTTTAACCTAAAAAGTAAAGGGTTCGACTTAAAGCCGACTCCCATTTGCGGCTTGTTTTTTTTACTAGTTATTGGGTATGAATAGGATATGCAAATGGTTGCTAAGTAAATAGTTGAACATCTGTTTGAAGAGAAATACAATTACTTTATGCTTAAACAAATAGTAAATATTGTTTGTTAAACGCTTATGTTTATTTCTGTTCGGAAAAATTTTAGGGTTGACAAATAATGATTTTCTCAAATCAAGAAAATACATTAAAGTGATCAAAGCTCAAAAATTTAGACATTATTTGCTCACATGTTTCTGAACAAAATTTAAAATTTCATGGTGAATTATTAAACCATTCAAGCGAGCAGAATTAAAACAAAGTGAATGGGAAAATGTTGTACGTAGTTGATAAATTAATTGCCATCAGTATTTTTATCTCAAATTGATCTCAGAACGATAGTCAATGTACTGTATGGCATCAGCATTGTAATGCCGGAGTGTTATCCAAGTTATGACTGCTTCAAGAATATTTAAAAAGTTGTCAGTCTGATGTTGACCAGCTTGATAAATTTCCAAGCAAATGAATGTATTCTTAAAAAATTTTCTAGGAAAATTTCTTCTCTAAGTAATGCCTTTACTAGCAAATACTGATATATGCTTTCGGAAGGTGGAGTCGCAAAAGTTTAACTTTTACGATTTCCACGTTTTACAAATGTTTTCGCTTAATTTATTTATACTATGCATTATATAGTATGTGTGGGTTGAGAGCTTTAAAAGCAAAAGTCTACTGGAAAATAAAACACTTCCAAATTCCCATTTGCATAATACAAGAAAATTAAATGATCATTTCCTATTTTTCTATTATTTTTCAAGCCGTTCATTTTTCCCGCTTTTGAAAATATGCAATCAAAAATATTTCAAAATTGGACATAGTTTTGTGTAAGCTAACTCATGTCGACACAGCTACACTTACAAATGGGTTACAATATATAAGATGGAATTGAAGGGATTTCGTTTGGCAAGTGTTACGGGGATTCCAAACTGCGAGAACAATGTACTGTAGGGGAATGATAAGAAGTAAAATTATTATGGGATAGAACATTGGCGGAAGGAAAATGATCACCAATGGTATTTTATGACGAGATGTGAACGGGAGTGAGACTTGGGAGACGGTGATAAGTGAGAATTTTGTTAGACAAGTGAACCTGATTTATAATGACGTATAACTATATTGATTGAAATTGATGTTCGAAAGATCAACAATACGCCATTATAATAATATTTCTAAGATTTATGAAAAAAATTTAGATATTACAGTCAAATCCTAGTTTTTCAAAAAGTTTATCAGCAAAATCTTTCGAAAATCCTTCATAGCGCTCATTCCCATGCAGTGCTGGATCGTCCAATACCATAAGAAATGGGTCCACCTGCAACATATTAAACTATTATGTCCCAATTGCATTATTGATCAAACTGGTATAACTTATTCGAGAAGAAGATTGGATTTAGTTGTATTTAATATAGTACATAGTTTTTCAGAAAATAATTTACATTCAGATACATGTGTAACATAATTGCTGTAAGTTCACTCAACTTTAAACGCAAAGTATTCTATAAGAATGAAATTTTTCAAAGAGAGAATCACTTGAATAAAGTACAAATTCTTCACTGGGCCAAAGTTTGCGCGAACTATGATCAATGAGGTAATTAGAGCACAAGCGATTTATTGACACAAAAGTTGATTTTTATTTCGTTTCTGCGATTCCCGTTAATAAATGTTGAACGTAAGAATTCATTTTTACGATATGCCTAGACCAAAATTTGACGAGACCTGTGAACTTTTACTCGTATCTACATAAAAGATAAAAGCGCAATAGCGAAAAAAATATTTTTTAATTTGGACTAGCTGCCTCACGCTTATGCGGCACACATTTAAGTTTGTCTGTAATTCTGAAATAAAATTCATCTTTATTTTGGCAATCGATACACGAAGCATTAAAACCAGTTTCACTGTCGCCTAATTCTTTCCTTCGAGAGCTATCTTTTATGGAATTTGTATCAGTGGAATATTTATCTGGACTACTTCGGAGAAAAAATTGACTAAGATTGACTTTACAAAATTAAAGGGAACGGCATACCGAAAGTTACATTGATTCTTCTATCAGATAGTATTAAATAGATGCATTAATATGACTTAGGNGGGAACGGCATACCGAAAGTTACATTGATTCTTCTATCAGATAGTATTAAATAGATGCATTAATATGACTTAGGTAATTATTATAATACATAGTACGAACAAGGTATTTATTACTTATCATACATCGTACTGGCGACATGCCATAAGTTAAAAACATTTATCTTGTATTATAAGGCTTAGATGTGTTCCGTTTTCGCTTGTAATTTTTTTTAAATTTGAGGTTGAAAATATGTTTCAACTGAGTCTATATTTGTAACTTGAATTTCGTCCAAACAGAATTGAAATATATCTTCGTTGTAATTAGTGAAATAATTTTTTTCTCTAAAGCGCTATGTTGGGTTACACTCGAAGCATTCTCGTGAGAATTATAAATGCAATTTATAAAAAGCAAATTTTCTCATGGAGCTAAATCAAAAACTTTCAATAAAATATATGATTTCAATAATTATAAACCACAGCAATGATTTAACCATTGTAAAATTTAACCATATATGATTACTGAAGTATTTGGACTTGCTAATCGACATGTAGGGTAGGAAACGATCATGTATCTGTAAAACAATAGACAGCCTACAATACTAATTAGTCTAATAGACTGCAAATTGAATTGCATATGCGTCAATAATACTAAGGACAAATCAGATAACTGTGTTTGTTAAAACTCAGTTTTTTAACTCATAGTTATAATCGATCTAGAAACCATGTAACAAGCTTCTTATACTCTAAGAAATNAAAACTCAGTTTTTTAACTCATAGTTATAATCGATCTAGAAACCATGTAACAAGCTTCTTATACTCTAAGAAATCGGATTTAGAAACAGTTTCATAATATTAATTCCTTTCTTACTCCACCATTATCATGGTTAAACACTCATCAAATTCTGTACTACCGCCTGGGGAATACATTTATATCTTATAACTGTAAAAAGTAAAGNAAAACTCAGTTTTTTAACTCATAGTTATAATCGATCTAGAAACCATGTAACAAGCTTCTTATACTCTAAGAAATGGGATTTAGAAACAGTTTCATAATATTAATTCCTTTCTTACTCCACCATTATCACGGTTAAACACTCATCAAATTCTGTACTACCGCCTGGGGAATACATTTATATCTTATAACTGTAAAAAGTAAAGNTGGTTAAACACTCATCAAATTCTGTACTACCGCCTGGGGAATACATTTATATCTTATAACTGTAAAAAGTAAAGATCAAACTCGACCGTTTTGTTTACTAACGTAGTGTGCAAAATTATAGGTGAGATATATTTTTCATATATTAGTTTATGCAATAAAATTAGCGATTAATTTTGCCGGTAATTACAAAAGTTGTTTAGTGGATTTTTAAATAATTACCATGTGACAATGAAAGTACGGGATAAATTTGTTGAGCTGTAGTTTAAAATCTGCAGGACACAAAATTTTTTAATTAAATTGCTACAGTTACATTGAAGTACTAAATAGAATTATTCTTATTAGAAGAATATTTTAATATTAAAATCGGATTAGTTGAGTTTTAATACTTAAACTTTTGTTAGAGATATCCTAATTAAAAGAATGTTTCATTAATAAAAACGTAGAGAATCAAGGAACACAGGTTTTGTTTTANTTAGAGATATCCTAATTAAAAGAATGTTTCATTAATAAAAACGTAGAGAATCAAGGAACACAGGTTTTGTTTTATAGATCAGATGGTTTCAAACACGATTAGGCCAAATGCAATATGAAAAGGTTAGTGATCTCAAATTTGTAACATGAACAATGAATTTCCTACATAAACATTTGAACTCCAATTTTGTACCATGGGTTGTAATGTCTCTTGCNTTAGAGATATCCTAATTAAAAGAATGTTTCATTAATAAAAACGTAGAGAATCAAGGAACACAGGTTTTGTTTTACAGATCAGATGGTTTCAAACACGATTAGGCCAAATGCAATATGAAAAGGTTAGTGATATCAAATTTANATTAGGCCAAATGCAATATGAAAAGGTTAGTGATCTCAAATTTGTAACATGAACAATGAATTTCCTACATAAACATTTGAACTCCAATTTTGTACCATGGGTTGTAATGTCTCTTGCGTAAATTATATTACAGATAGGTATTAAATTTCTACTTACCAGTATACTTGTAACCATTATCTTCCCTTTTGGATCACTATCCTCGAGCTGTCCAAATACAATCCCGAAGCATACAACAAAAAACACTGAACTTTGTTTACTCATTTTTATTTTTTAATATTTTCATAAACAATTCATTCGTTACTTTTAGTTCAATAGTCACAAACAAATTTGGTACATAAATATTATTGTATAAGAAATTGCACACTGCAGGCAATAGGTCAGCCACTTGTTATAATTAAATGCAATTAGAGTTTCGACATGTTGAGAACTTAAATTGCCTTAACTACTTAAGATTAGTTACTGTAAATGAATTTTTTAGAATATACACTAATGGTTGGTCTGTTGGTTAATGTGTCACTTCCAACGCTCCAACTCAAAGCCACTTGCTGAATTTGATTTCTGTCAATTAATTTAAAATCCATGTAACCTCATTCGAGTAGAATTAATTATAAGGAGTAATAATTACACTTGACTTCCTCTTTTTCCGAAAACAAAGCTCACAAATTGCAATGGCTATAGTCAAAACAACAGGAATTGTCGACACAATGAATAAACCTGTCAGCTGGCCAAATCCAAGTTGAAGTTCAAGCGGCTCAATCTATAAATATATTATAATTTATACAAAAATATCCCCTTATTGCGATAAACCGTGTACCTTATTTATTCTAATTAAACTCATGGGTACTTTATTTTATTGGACCAAAAGTTAGTGCATAATTTTCTGTAAGTATTCCTCAGGTACTTGTCTTAGCTACGACGTAAGAAATTAAAAGGGAAGTAAAATATTTTAGCTATTTATATTTTAATAAAGTAGTAATATAAAAATTTGATTTCATAAAACATTACAATTATTGTTTTTCATAATTCTTTTGGGCAAACTTTATTCCAATATCCGACATATAAATCTCTGCTATATTGATAATTCACGATACTTTACTACAGCACCAATTTTATTAGTTAAAATTTATTTGACTGTAATTATTTAATCAAATATGGCAGTTTCTGATACTGTTCTGAATAATAATTTTCAATTTTGAATAGTAAATGCAATAGTTGACTTTCCATTGGAATTAAAGATAAGCAGAAGTTCGGTTTAAAATGAAATTGATTTATCCCTAATCAAAACTTTTAATCATGTTTAATTAAATGAGTAATTCAGACTAAAATTTGTTTATCAACAAAGAAGGGAAGGAAAGAAGAATATGGCGTAATAATTGGAAAAAAAATGTTGTTTACTCCACAGACGAGAGGAACCACCACTAATCAGCGTTCTTTCTTTTGCCACTATTAAAAATGTTAATGTGTTTATATTTATGCAAAAATTATAGTTTATGATAAACGAAATATCATTTATTTTTTGCGCAATAAATACTAAATGAAGCGGACGTTAATTTTAATTATTCAATATTCAGTATTCGTAGTGAAGCATTGTATATCTTTAGGATATAATGGAGTTTTTAACTATATTGGGAAGGCAAGTTTTTTATCATCATTAGCCTCGAACAGCTAATTTGAATGTGTTATTAATAATATTAATTACACTATTTATAGTTACTAAAGTAAAGCAATAATTATGAGATAAGTTTATGGAAAACAGCGTTGCACTTACTTAAATCCAAATAAAATATGGTTGCTATATATTTCAGCTAATCCATTATTTCGGTCGATAAATATAGTGTTTTAAAGGGCATTCGCATGTTTAGGGATTAGTATTAGTATTAATAGTAGTATCTAGCGATTAGTATTAGTAGTAGTTGTAGTAGCCAGCTTATTAGTATTGTGGCTAAATTTTGATATTTTTGTGTAATATCATTCTCAGAAAATCCTGATTTGGGTTTTACTACAATGATATAAACACCTGTATCTAATGTTAAGTAAAAGAAAGTGAAGACAAAAACTTTTCAGCTTTTGACTCAGAAATTTTGTCAAACAATTTTATAGAACTATTTAAAGCAGTTATTACTATTTAGCAATTTTTACCGAGCTAAATTTCCAAATCTTTTGTTGAACAATATGATACATAAAAAATCTCTCTCACTACAAACTATTTGTACTCAATTTTGCTCCATGGATTAAAAATGGTAGTTTTACATATGTGTGGTTTAAACTAAATGTGGTATCGACAATGACTTTAGTCAATTCTAATGACCAAGATTACAATTACCAAGCGCTGAACTTGACCACATAAGCAAAATCAAATTCATATCGACAATAAAAATTGGACCAAGGTTCACAGGANAAATCTCTCTCACTACAAACTATTTGTACTCAATTTTGCTCCATGGATTAAAAATGGTAGTTTTACATATGTGTAGTTTAAACTAAATGTGGTATCGACAATGACTTAGTCAATTCTAATGACCAAGATTACAATTACTAAGCGCTGAACTTGACCACATAAGCAAAATCAAATTCATATCGACAATAAAAATTGGACCAAGGTTCACAGGANTAAGCGCTGAACTTGACCACATAAGCAAAATCAAATTCATATCGACAATAAAAATTGGACCAAGGTTCACAGGAACCCGAGTCATTATTAAAATTTGCCACGAGTTTCGCATTTTTCTGTTTAGTTCAACAATAATTCACTTGAACAATTGTATTGCTAATTGCTAGATTAGTTAATTTGTGTAATTTATCCCGTACTCCTTACCGTAATAATGTTTCCTCAAATCCAACCGAGGAACGTATATAGTGGATATCACGTAAAACATAAATTTTGTAACGGATTAACTTAAGTCCGATCCATAAATTTTAGATTTTGATTAAAATTTCAATAAAATTTCAATTAATTAGATTTAATAAAAATGAAATTTCGATTAATTAAAATTATTAGTACAATGAAATTTTCAGGGATGGTAAATATCAATAAATGCATAAATATAACTTTATATCTATTCATATCTATTCAAAAAATATTGATATTTATGATATTTTTGTCAAATATCCGTTTCTTTTGGCAGCATATGGCAATTTAAAAAAAGAAAATATTATCAAAATATCGGGTTGATTGCCATTTATAATAAATATCCTATTTTACTATTTTTGGAAATTTCTATAATATTATTAAATTTTTTGAACATCTTTTAGAAATTTAACTCTAGTTTGTCAGAGAAGTCTCAATTCAAATTTCCGTAGCGTTCCATCGATGTTTGTATCAAAAATTCTAAGAAAATCGTACCCCTTGATGTTGATCAAACATTTGATGATAGTTGACGTAAATTAATTCATGGTCGTATTTTTTTATTATCGATACCACCGAATAACTATGACCAATTGGTCATGGTAATTTTGATCCTCGGATCAAAATTACCACGATCTCTAGTTCATGTTTCATCACCTTTACCAAATGTACGGAACGACAACAGAATCAAAATATTTAGCCCTTGGTTTTTCATTGTCGATACCACTTTCAGTGAAATAATTTTAATGGAACTTGAGTACAGATAATTATAAAGTGCTCTTTGTATACCTCACGTGGTTTGATCGCCATGGACAAGCTGTGATATTAAAATCTTTTCCATTTCTCCAAAATGAAATTGAGCATGGTGGATAACGAAATATGAAGTATAATGAAGGGTAATGAGTCTCACCGACAGAGCCACATTTCACTGGTTTTTTTTTGGAACTTACCCTAAAGTCTTGTAGATAACACTTGTGTAATACAAGATTATTTCACGAAAAAATTGTGATGCCTGATATATATGGGTGTGTTATCTTATTTAATATTATGTACTGATTTTAATTTTCAAATTTTNATATATATGGGTGTGTTATCTTATTTAATATTATGTACTGATTTTAATTTTCAAATTTTTCAATAATATGTTCTACCAGCATGTGTCTTGTACTTATTTGCTGACCTAATGAAGAATTCTGTGTTGAAATTTATTTTTTTTTTCAGATAAAACGTTTCTTACTTTTAGNTTTCAATAATATGTTCTACCAGCATGTGTCTTGTACTTATTTGCTGACCTAATGAAGAATTCTGTGTTGAAATTTCTTTTTTTTTCAGATAAAACGTTTCTTACTTTAAATTTTGCAATAGTATATGATGTTCTGTTCAACTTTGCGTTTAGTTGATTCATTTTCAGCAAAAAAAAACCTTTTAACTTATTTTAGAACTAAAATTTGATGTGTGTTATCTTGATGAACAATTTGAGCGGGAAAAATCAAGGTGTTATGCATGAGGGCTTAGCATCTAATGAGGTTTTAAGGTACAAACTTTCTCACTAAAGGTATGATTGGACAATTGGATAGTTGTTACAACCATATACTTCAAAGTGGTCATTGTCAAAAACCATATTTATGACTTTCCAATTTACAGTTGTATGATTCCTAATAATAGTTAGGACATCTCACCTGAAAATTTTTCGTTTCTTCATTTTCGCAATTATCTTTATTTCGGAACCATTTGTTTTCCAACTCTTCTATTTCTCCATTTTCTTTCATTCCTAGCACAGCCAAATTGATTCGAGATCTAAAATAAAGATAACAAAATATTTATATTATTTGTCGATTTATTATTGTATTAATTACTTCAAAGTATGATTTGGTCTAGTAGCAACACCATATCCTCTTTTAGGTCCAAAGTATTTTGGAGCTATTATGACGTCACACGGTTGTAATGTGGCTTGATAATGAGCATAAGGTCCTTCCAGTATATAAGCATAAGGTTCTACTTATAAAAAATATAAGGTATAAAGGTTCTCTTGTTGCTAACAAATTTACTCGAAAGATATCTTCTTACGTATTCCATAGCGAACTCTTCCAACACCTTCATCTACAGTTCGTGGTAGAGTGTTCAGTGTATCGCTTGTCATCAACGAGTACATTCGGCGGAGTACTCTATCTTGAGAAATCTGCGAAAAGTTAAGGTAAACTATGCAAAATAATTAAAAAAGTTTTCTAAACGAATTTACTCGAAAGTATTCAAAAGTACTGCCTGCTCTCATAACACCATATCTTATATTGTCTTGATTTGCCAAATCGCGAATCGACTTAATGTCCAAAGTGTTACTCCTCTGACTTCCAAATTGTCCCAGCAGTCTCTCCGTTGTAAAATATCCCATGTAAACGATGAAAAGGAGTGTTACAAATGCCCAAAATATAAATTGTAATGCTCTTCCTGAATATGATACTTTCACAGATGCTTCTCCACGTTTTCTTCTAATAAAACATTCTATTAGAAATGACAGTAGCATTAGTAGACTGATTGTTACTATAGATGCAATCCATAACAAAAGACTGATAGGTCGCAGAACAAGTGGGGAAATTTCGTTAGATGTTTGATTTCCAGATGTTTGAGGATTTGTTGGAAGTCCTCCATCGGGGTTAAATCCAGGTTTTCTTAAGAGAATTGCAAGTTGAAATTCAATAAATGGAGTTGAAAAGTCAACAGCTAGTGTCCGTTCACGTGTTATAGTCATTGGAGCAATTGAAATATCTGCACCATCCTAAAAGATGTTCAAAAAATATCTATATAGGTAAATTGTTTTAATTATCATATTCACTGTAGTTTGTGTTTCGCAAAGCTCATACTGAAGAGCGCGAGTTTGTTTCGAGTTTAGCTTTTTCGAAATCAAGCCGTTTTGTCATCAATGTCATCACCTAACAACCAAAAATTTACTTGATCAGAAAAAGACATCGAAAAACCTGCGTGGAATATCATCAAAATTTTTCTCTGCCAGTATTTATATATGATTTAAAAAATTGCAATATCGGATGAAAAATAATAGAAAATTAAATTGACAATTGTTTTGTTTGTCGCTGATCCCCTCAATTATACCAAACGCTTTAGTCCAGTGATTCAAATCTTTAATTTTTCATTCATCCACAACTAGTGATTGCAATTTACGGGAAAATTACCCTAGTAACGGGAAACGAGAAATTCCCGAATTACGGGAGATTCCCGGGTTTCTCGAAACGAGAAAAAAACAAAGGTAACCATGCAAAAATTAATAATTATTCAGAACTTTTAATTATTAACTTTTTGATTTCTTTTTACTTTAACTGTGAAAGTAGAAGAAAAAAATTTTTTTACAATAAAAGAAGAAAAATTGGTACAAAATGAGTGGAGTACAGTACGACTACCATTAATCTATCATAGAGAAGAGACTTTTGACCCATGCACTTTTGCTGGAGAAAGCAGGTTAGTTTTTTTTTCGCAGAGAAAGCAGTTGATTAAAAATTTTCTGAGGCAACACTTTTCAATTTCAGAAAGATCATTGAAAAGTAGGATACAAAGTTGAAAATATCAAATCTCTATTATCAATGTATCATAAGTTATGATTTTTTGAAAATTAAAATTCTTGGACATTCTTTTCAAACGCCCCTCTGTTATCTCTCAAAAAAATATCCAAGAATTTCAATTTTCAAAAAATCATAACTTATGATACATTGGTAATAGAGACTTGATATTTTCAACCTCGTATCCTACGTTTCAATGATCTTTCTAAAACTGAAAAGTGTTGTCTCAGAAATTTTTTTAATCAACTGCTTTCTCTGCGAAAAAAAAACTAACCTGCTTTCTCCACCAAAAGTGCATGGGTCAAAACTAAAAAGTCTCTTCTCTATGATAGATTAATGGTAGTCATACTGTATATCACAACAAACAATAAGAAATAACTGAAGATGAATGACGAGGGTGTCAAGTTAAATGAATTATTCAAATTAATTAATTATTATTATTATTAGTGTTTGAAAGTAAAATTTACCTTTCTTCGGATATAATTCGTTGCTTGCAAACTTTCTGCTTTTGTGATCTCTATTTAACGCTAATGAAATAAAAATTGATTTAGGAATAATTAAAAATTTAGATAATAAATTTAGGCAACAGAAGGTAACATTGTAAGACAAAAAAATTTTATTTTTATTTTTAAAGTATTTCACTGTACTTTGTGAAATACAAAATAAAATGTATTATGTAAATGTTCATGTCATGCTTTCACATGTACTTTAATTGAAGGTATGTTTCGAATTCGATTATATGACATTTCACAGGGTATTAACTCTGTTTATGTACTCACTTGATTTGCGCCAAAATTTTTGAAATTTGTACCAAATTGTTTAAAATTTGAGCCAAATTAAAAAAATGGTGCTATTATTACGTAAAGTAGATGAATTACTTACACTCGCAGAACATGGCAATCTGGAATGAAGAATTGATGTAAAAATTTTCAAATCGGTGACCAATTGGGACTTAAGAGTGGCAACTTAAAAGCGCTCCTGCACCTGCACCATCCATTTCAATTGATATTGGTACAAAGTACACTTTTAATTTTACAATTTGTTAACACTATATGTAGAGTGTATATAGTGTTAACACTATATATGTTTATACCAAAATACTAATTTTAAAATTAATTTTTCTACCTATTCCAGTCTAGATTTAAAAAAATTATTTATTTATATCTCGAACGGGAATTCTCGTGGTTACCTCGGGAAACCATTTCCCGAATTTCTCGAAATTTCCCGTTTAACTTTAAGGTTATGCAATCTCTATCCACAACGCATTTTATTAAATTGACTTCAAAATAGACTATGGCTCATCTCTCACGATGGTGACGTGAAAGGCTAGATCGCAAGATATGGTTCATTACAGACGATTGTCCATTTTAACCGGATTTATTATGACAGAGGTTCTTAACATTAATGTGGCTATGTGAATTGATAGTATTAGCAACTTGCATGTTAAAAATTATTACTCACTGGTTCCAGTACCTACTAATGTTAAATATTTTGTTTCGTCNTTTAGCAACTTGCATGTTAAAAATTATTACTCACTGGTTCCAGTACCTACTAATGTTAAATATTTTGTTTCGTCCAATTCCTTACACTTATTTCGAGTGTTTAATTTCAGAATTGTAGGTTGGTTTGTGCTAATGGTTTGTTACTAAATTTTTATGTATTTTCCAATAATTTCTTTAGTAGATTCTAAATTTCTAGACATCAATATCTCCGTTTTATCTTCTCCAGAATTTTTGATGGTAGTCTAAACAACTTTTTATGGAATCAAACAAACTTCTGGTTAGTTTTNTTTTTGATGGTAGTCTAAACAACTTTTTATGGAATCAAACAAACTTCTGGTTAGTTTTTTGATTAAGATACATGCATTAATGATTTACCTTTACTTGATTTTTAGATGCTAGTCTAAGCATATTTTCTCATCGTTTCAATCATTCAATGAGTTGATGCAGAGATTAGAGAAGTTTGTATCTATACGTATTACCACAGCTGATATTTTGCCGCTAGCCTAAGTATATTATGCAATGGTCGGAAGAAAGCTGATAGTTGATACTATTGTTGGANTTAAAAAAATTATTTATTTATATCTCGAACGGGAATTCTCGTGGTTACCTCGGGAAACCATTTCCCGAATTTCTCGAAATTTCCCGTTTAANTCGTGGTTACCTCGGGAAACCATTTCCCGAATTTCTCGAAATTTCCCGTTTAACTTTAAGGTTATGCAATCTCTATCCACAACGCATTTTATTAAATTGACTTCAAAATAGACTATGGCTCATCTCACGATGGTGACGTGAAAGGCTAGATCGCAAGATATGGTTCATTACAGACGATTGTTCATTTAACCGGATTTATTATGACAGAGGTTCTTAACATTAATGTGGCTATGTGAATTGATAGTTTTAGCAACTTGCATGTTAAAAATTATTACTCACTGGTTCCAGTACCTACTAATGTTAAATATTTTGTTTCGTCCAATTCCTTACACTTATTTCGAGTGTTTAATTTCAGAATTGTAGGTTGGTTTGTGCTAATGGTTTGTTACTAAATTTTTATGTATTTTCCAATAATTTCTTTAGTAGATTCTAAATTTCTAGACATCAATATCTCCGTTTTATCTTCTCCAGAATTTTTGATGGTAGTCTAAACAACTTTTTATGGAATCAAACAAACTTCTGGTTAGTTTTTTGATTAAGATACATGCATTAATGATTTACCTTTACTTGATTTTTAGATGCTAGTCTAAGCATATTTTCTCATTGTTTCAATCATTCAATGAGTTGATGCAGAGATTAGAGAAGTTTGTATCTATACGTATTACCACATTATTGATATTTTGCCGCTAGCCTAAGTATATTATGCAATGGTCGGAAGAAAGCTGATAGTTGATACTATTGTTGGAGTATCAAGCATCTACAATTTGTAAGCACTTGAATTTGCTTGTCTAACTGTAATTTCATATTATCCCACTCAAATCACTGTATGTTATTCCTTTGGTTGATGAAGCAGTTGACTGTGTTATGCCTCTGCTTGTGTTTTCAATTCTATTCAAAACAATTTTCTCTTTTGTTTCAATGGCAAAATATGGAATAGAGTCGAGCAATATCGAGCAATATCTAGCAATACCGAGTTCGAGGTGGTTTTGTTTGCTAACAATTTTTGTGAATACATTCATGTTGCTGTAAACACTGACATTGGGCATAAAGGTAAATAAATGATAAGAAGACGGAAACATGTGGCTTCAGTTTAGAATTATCACTCGCTCTTCTTAAAAGTGTACAAGATAATAAGTTGCTCCACCTTACGTTTTATGACTGTTTCAATCAATTTCCTTACATCATCACTCAGTAATTCTCCCATTATTCCGTTCCATGATCCTTTAGTTAATTTTCCATACTTGTTGTCAACAACCAGACTCAGTGCATCTGCAACTTATATAAATTAGTTCATAATAGACAATCATAACCTGGAAACTCACATGTAAAATTTAGTCTTGTTGCTAAAAGATCAGTTAAATCTTTTGCGAACCCCACATATTTGTCATTTCCGTTCAGCTGATAGTGGTCCTGTTTTAGCATCAAAAATGGTTCTTCCTGCCCANACCCCACATATTTGTCATTTCCGTTCAGCTGATAGTGGTCCTGTTTTAGCATCAAAAATGGTTCTTCCTGCCCAAAGAAAATTTATTATAATATATTGTAATCTTATTTTGAATTTTATAAAGTTACTGCAACAACACCAATTATTCACTAAATTATAGAACCTAATCAACCATTACTATTACGATTTCCAGTAANACCCCACATATTTGTCATTTCCGTTCAGCTGATAGTGGTCCTGTTTTAGCATCAAAAATGGTTCTTCCTGCCCAGAGAAAATTTATTATAATATATTGTAAACTTATTTTGAATTTTATAACGTTACTGCAACAACACCAATTATTCACTAAATTATAGAACCTAATCAACCATTACTATTACGATTTCCAGTAATGTGGAAGTACTAAACACGAACGGTTATAATTAATTATTAATTAATTTCTATTTAAGAATTCACTAGGAATCAAGATTGAGCAATGTAAATTAAATGAATGTTTTACCAATATTGAAGTCACGCGCTCTACTTGAGCTTCAGCTGATATTGTGATAAAAATCAAAATCA
The DNA here is from genome assembly GCA_002738285.1 of Holacanthella duospinosa. Lineage (NCBI taxonomy): Eukaryota > Metazoa > Arthropoda > Collembola > Poduromorpha > Neanuridae > Holacanthella > Holacanthella duospinosa. Next base: position 162,520 of record NIPM01000249.1, on the reverse strand, counting down.
AAATATGATGCATAATAATAGAATTATAGGATTTTGGATAAATATTTTGTACTGAACTGTGCTTTCTATACTACAGAGTGTAAATTTTACGTGAATGTAGGATTTGTGCTATTTGGACAATGCAACTTGAACTAAAAAATAAATGATCACATACAGACATTTGTGTGGTTGTGGTAATTAGTTCAATTAGCCGACTTCTATGAAACGTCTAGCAAAAATTTAGTGCAGAGTTAAAGTGGTGAGAAAATTTTTATCAAGAATGCTTCCTTATACCATTAAAACAACAAATATGGTTAATTGTATGCAATGTACGACCGTAGAAGCTTATTCTGGAATTAATTGTGTTTAATAGTTATTGTCACAATGCCATAATATAAAAAATGAAATGTTTTAGAACCGTAGCGGCTGGATCCCTCTGGTGGATGCAGTGTTGTAACTTATTCAGCAAATATGTATATTATTGAATATAATTATAAAGTAACAAAGGATTCAAAAACCTTAAAGTGGCTTAAAATTTGAAAAATATAGGGTGACTGCTAATGGTGAGTGGTCAGCGTTTGTGGAAATGGCTTAGAGGAAATGACGTAAAAGTCTAAAAGTGTACATTGAAAAATGTGAATTAAAATCTGATGAACGGGAAAGTTAACAGTATGGTATCCCACTTACAGTCTTCCTATACTTATTTTACATATTTGCATTATAGCTGAGATCATCAAAACAAGCGGAGCTAAATGCCATCTCAAAATCGTGCGGATATCTCTGAAACTGGGAGAAAAGATCAATTTGGCATCGATTGTGTAAAACAAGCTTGCAACGTCTGATACTTGAAGCATTAGATATTGATGTTTGATTCATAAATAAATAATATTACAGGTTACTAGTTTTCACTAAACAGCCACATGGAAAATTGGCAACAACTTTCCGAGGACTAAAATCTTCTAATTCCAACTATGACACTTCAAGTCCTACAAAGGAACATGATGTCAAAACATAACATACAAACAGAGAATCTATACTGTGTGTTACTAATAAATCATATGGTAGTGGAAAAAAATTTTTTAATACTTAACGAAACTACTGTATTTTTATTAATTAAAGTAGGTTAGCTCCATACACTTTTGTGAATGCGTATAAGTACGTCATTGTTCAACCACCGTCGCTGTTTCAACATGTAGTTTCGACCAAGGTTCCTTCACAATAGAGACAGCGCCTCTTTACAGGTTATCTTGCCTCAAAAAATTTTCAAAAAAATTAATTTCTACTCACCTTTTTTTTTAATAAAAATACTCGACCATAAACAGACAGGTTGCTTATAAATTTCATACTTTAATTTCATAGTTGCTATCCAACTAACCTCTTCGCTAGGTGTCCTCGTCACCCAGTTGCACTTTTTAAATATTTGATTCGTTAATGAGGCAATACTTATCCTTATCAAATGCCGTTTGTTTATTAAAGTCGGAAAACCTCAGTTTTGAATAACTTTATTTGTAATTAGATAAAAATGACTTCGTATTCAACAAATGTTTTCAAAGTTCATAAAACTGATGGACTAGAAAAGTGGAGAGAGGTTGTGAATTTCATTATCAATCACCTCCCAGCACAATGATTACGAGGTATTGAATTTGAGAAGTTGTCCGCTAAATACTTTACTTTTGAATAGTGATATTTGGGATAACGAGATATTGACACATGTATTATGGAGATCAAATTTCTAAATTTCAAAAATTTTCTATGAATAAGTTGAATAGCCTTAAGAAAGTTACACTTCCAAGGTTGGGAAGAAGGCTAAGCTGGAGTGTATGAACATTCTATATACAAACAGATTCATTGTACAATTGAATTAAACTTTCGTTTAATTCGTATAACTCCCGAATTCATTCTCCATTGTTTTTATTTTGTACCTGATTATGTAAGAAGTTTATTACTATAGAAGTATCTCACTTGTACCACAAATTGAACAGACTGAAAAATAATCATTCTACGAACAATCCGATTTTGTGAACAAGCAATTCCTGATTGGAAAATTTTCTTTATTTTTATAGACTGAGTGAAGAACATAGCAAAATTGTTGTAATGTAAGTTAACTTTATAAATATTATCAATCTGTGCATTTCAATTACTTTAAAATATGTGGTTCCAGGGTAGCTATTCTTGCCTGTGTTTTTATTCTTGGACTTGCAGCATATACTGAAGTAAGCTAATTACTGTATTTTTTGTTGTAATACGCTGTCTACAATATTGTCGTCTAAGATATTACAGCGATCATTCTCGATTTATTCTTTACGACAAATAAATAAATGACTACTAACTTATCTGCATACTCGTACTTAAATTGTAAAACTCCATTCATATTTATTGCTAAACGGAAGTCAATTTAATAAAAATGATTGCAGTAGAGTTATGATATATTTGTAAGGTCCCATGCTCGCAGCTCCCTTTTTATGTAATAAATTTAAAAAAAAAAAAAACATAGTATGCAGCAAGACTTGGTTCTTTTGATACTCCAATTTGATACAAAAATGACATTGATACTCCAATTTCCGGATCCGTTTCAGATTCTGAATTTGTAGAATAGAAAAATTCCAAGTTTCACAGTAACGGAAAAGTCCAATAAACAAATTGTCCCAGTTGACAACCTGAGATGATTTGTCATGTCTGTGACTCTGGTTTTATTAAACTTTCCAACAAATCGAAAACGGAAAGAATAGAGTGGAACCTCTCTCCTCTCCGCGTTTTAAAATTAAACTGTTCTCTCAAAATGAGAAATACAGTTTGGTGAAAATTTATGGCCGCGCTTTATTTTTCTTGAAAAATGGAGTTTTTAACAATTTGTTTAAGTTTAAATCGCAGAAACAGGGTTCCATATCATGTTTAATGACAAAAATATTCAATTTTAAGCATAAACTCCCTTACTGTGTTGAGTTAACGCGAATAATGAAGTTTGTGGTGGGAAAAAGTTGGTGGAAAATCAATGGAACGAACGCTTTGGACGATTTATTTTATGGAAAGTTACCAAATGCGATTCTTTATAGTGATTATTGTAAATTTTATTTCTTCGGTTAATAAATCATTGATAAACAAGGGAACACAGTTTTCCTCCCTTGGTACGTAGTTGAAATTTTTCGAAGTTCAAGTGTATATATTTCAGTTGGGCATTATCCTATTTTAAGCATATTAGATAACATGTAAATTATTTCAAACTTCTTCATTTTATACCTAATCCAGCTGCGACCGTTCACATGTAGACCAGAAGCTAGTTGTCAAAATGAAAATGAGCATTACAAAATCACAAATTATCGAAATTTTTTATTCATAAAAAAAATTTTAAGACGTACTTAGCCGTCAACATACACTATGTGTATTTAATTTATTGCTGTACGGAAGTTTCAAAAAAGTTGCAACCCACCAAAATTCCGAAAAGCTGATTTTTTGGTTTATAGTCATTCAAAGCAATTGTATTTGAGAGAAACTAATATTTCCTCTTCATTCGCATCAGTTTATATCGAAAATAAGCTGTACTAAGAATATTGTGCATAAAAGTACTTTCCAGAATATTAAGCAATGCTGACTATGTCTCTATTGCCAAAATGATAAGATCCGTGGAAAAAGAAACCTGGGAACATAATCGTTAGCTAAATTATAATAGTCTCTGTCTCTACCTAAATGTAGTAGCGCCACCATAACCTGAGAGTCAATTAGCACTTAATGAATATTTTCTGCAGGCGCACACTGGCGTGGTTAAGGAGTATGACAGTGTACTTGGATATGGATCTATCACACCAGACAATGGAGAGCCTGATACTTTTGTTAGCTACTTAGCACTAAAAAAATACGGACTAAAATCAATTTATAAAGGACAGAGGGTAAAATATGACATGGATCACACACCGGATGGTAACCAAGCAAAAAATGTTCGATCCGAAACTTAAAATGTATATCCTGTAACTCTTGAAATGTTCTATAAAATAAAAAGGAGTAATCGTATTTGGGAAGTGTGACGTGTGACGTGGGACGTGTGAAATGTTGCGTCATTTATCTTGTATTTTTGGTGGAACCAATTGGCATACATCTCATTCTAATAATAGTCTTCGGATTTCAGGAAATTGCACAGAGATGCTTTAGTCTTTTGCACAAAATCCAAAAGGGTGACGATCAGTTAATCTAGTTACAACAATGAATTCCGAGTGAACCTAGGTATTTGCCTACTAAGGGGAAAGGGAAAAAGAATACTATTTTTTTACAACTATACTCTGCACAAAATAAAAAGAATTAATTTTTTTGTTACGGATTTCGAAAGTTAACTAAGTAAGTAGAATCATAAATTTGGGTTTACGCTACATGCCAATACGTATTCTCTGTAATACCCTGAGTAGATTGTGTATTCGCTGGCATAATTATAAATAATAATAAAGCCGATTATTATCGAAAGAAAAAGTCATCAGTCAAATTCCAACAATCATTTGGAATCATAGAAAAACTTGAGAAGAGTAGCATTGAAAGCATTCAGTTGGTAATGTCAAAAATTCAGTTTATGTAATTACATAATATGCTTAGACTAGCGAGGACAAGTCTGGTCCAACACAAACATTGTCGAAAGTATTACATGTCCAACCAAAAATAATAAAGCCAAATTGCAAGTCCAGATGCAAAATTAACCAATGACAAAAATTTTCACCGAACAGAATATCGAATTGGATATTTCACGAAAAAATTGATTAGTGCAAGAATAAATTATCCATAAATTTCAAAACATGGAATAGGAAGCCACACATCATCCACATCGTAAAGACCGGTAAATCAAATATTGATCGCATTTCAAGTTTTGTTACATGACTCATAGAAACATAGATATTGAATATAATATGTAAAGAAGAAACATTAGTTATATACCAAAAGTCAGTTTATTCTCTCAAAGTACTTTGGGCGTTTTGGGAATTCTTAACCTAATTTTTTTTCACTCCTCAACAGAATGTATGCAAGATTTGGACAAGTGCCGGCTTCGGTAATTATCCGATGCAAACACGTTACCTAACCTAACAACCTAAACCTAACCAACAACATAAACCGAATCTAACAACCTAAACCTAACACTAACAACCTAAAACTATCCTAACCCTTATACCTGACCTAACTACTCAAACCTAACCTTACAATTTAAACCTAATTTTTTTTGGAAGATTATTTGACTTATTGGCTTTCGCCCAATCAAGAGGGTAGGGACTTTATCTGGAAATCCCGCAGACTTGCTTTTCGGTATTTCTGCTGCCTCGAACCAGACCCCACTCTTTTTACGTGCACGTGTACACAACCTTTTCAGGCGTCTGGTAGCGTGGATCTACTACTACGCATACTTTACCTACTTTACATGAAAGGGGAGCTATTGACATTTGTCTTACTCTATTGGGAAACCTTATCGGCATCTTTGCATATCATGGCATGGCTCTAGACTCCTAATCACGAAGATACAGGCAGTCTGGCTCCATTCCTTGTCAAAGTGCTTAACTCCACTCAGGCCAGCCAACGAGGGACGACCCACTCCCGCACCTGCGGATTTATTTCCACCCACATTTTAGGGGGCATTGTAGATCTCCCATTTTTTCTCGCAAAAATCTCCCATGCTAAACGTACAAAGTGACCTACCCTGTAAAGCGAAACGCCCAAACAGTCTCCGCATCCTGGGTTAGAGTTGACGGATATGGCACGTTTTCGAACTTCTGCGTTCATAGGAAGTGTCTGCTAATGAATTTCCCAACTCAATCCGTCAATCCGTATGTGAATTGTTACAACACCGACGCAATTGTTTAAAAACCCACATGTTTAAAAATTAAATACAGTGAGGCGAACTTCCAAAATTTTTACCTATATTATACCTACAGCCCCTATACAGTACACCTAAAGAGTGTATTCACAATAAACTATACATTCTCCTACGAAGCTACTTACCATATCTTTTTATAATAAACTCGTACCCTTTTAAAGTAAAATCCATACCACTCACCAATTAATTTATTAGGCAGAAAACCTACAACTTCCATCCCATTGCCTATGTTATAGGAGTGCGAAGTTGTGGAATGATTTCCAGCATAAGCTATTTAATTAAAGGTATGAGAGCTTTCAATTTCGAAATAATTCCCTACATCTCATTTTCTGAATTTAATGGCGTGCAGACTATCGCCTTATTACTACTGAAATTAAAGCTTGAATTTCTATAATACATATACCTCGTCAAAAACTTTTACTTCAGAAGAATAATGCTCTTATAATAAGTTTTGTTTCCTATTTTTATTAACGTTTTTGCATGGTTCCTTACGTCTAATCTTATTAGTTTTCGATAAAATCATGAACAGCGAAGAAAGATGATCCAATTATAGGAGTGATAATGTTTACCAGACTCTGATACTAAAGCTGAATGCAGAATTTCCATTTACAAATGAGTCGGAATAGATTGCGGATTATTGAAAAAATTCTCTGGATCATATTTTTGTTTAATTTGAGCAAGACGCATGAGATGCGATCCGTAGTAGCGTTGTTGGTAATCTTCCATATAAGGATCCACATAATTTTGATATGATTCCTTATGATTGAGAAGTGACTTTGTAAACTTGTAAAATTCTTCTGACCAAATTTCGCCACCTGTAATTTCTAACTCTGTTGTATGTTGTGATGAGAACTCGGCGAAGACGAAAAAAATTAAATCACGATGAATGAACGCAGTTTCTGCTTTTTTAACGTAACCAATTGCACCACCTTGCGTTACAAATGCGACAAAAGTATACTTTGGTATTTTTCTTAATTCTGAATATATTTTGATGTTTTGTGCCAAAGTGATCTCTGACTTCAAATAAAAAGATTTTTTTATCTGGTATGCTTTTGGTTTAAATGGAGTTGTGTTTAGAATATCAGTAAAATTTGATACTTCGGCTTGGTAAGCAAATAATTCAGGAAATGACAATAGTTCAATGGTTTGCTTTGTTGGTCGTGGGAGCTGCTGAGTAAGTTTTTGGACCTCATACTTATTCCCATTCGCAAAAGTCAAGTAAATATAAAATTACATGCTGGTGCACTCTTACCTCAGAAAACATAGCATTGGGAAAGTTTACAGTTACAACTTGTTGCCATTTCTTGAACACTTCCAAATAACAGTTTATTGGATAAATCATTGTAAGCAGGACAACTTGTTTAGATGATAGTGTGAGTTTGAATATAAATTTTGACACAATTCCATATGATTGTGCACCAGCCCCACGGATGGCAAAATACAAATCCGTATTTGTCGTACTGTTCGCTGTCACAACAGATCCACAAGCTGTGACCACGTCGACACTCAAAATACTATCAAGTGTATAACCGTATAATCGAGAAAAATAGCCGTATTCTCCACCTGTAGCAAGCCCGGAAATACCAACACCCGAACACAAACCAACTGGAATAAAGTACTGACCATTTTCCCATAGCTTCACAGTCATAGGACCAATACGGTTTCCTGGACCAATCGAGACTATATTTTTTGAAGAGTCTACATCCACCCAGTCCATCTTACTTAAATCTATAAACAGATTTTCTTTCTCCATATGAATATGTAGCGTATGAATGCCCACCTAACTTTGAAACTATATGGATGCTATATTGTTGAGCGCACTTAACCGTAGCTTGAATATTTGAAACATTTTCTACTAAGATGAACCCCACAGGAGATTTGTGTTTCCCGCGAATTTGAATTTGATAGTTGTATTGCTCGTAGCCAGTTGTTCCCAAGGTAACTATTTGGTTACTCCGAATTCCTTCACTCAGTAGACAAGAATTAAACATAACATATTTTAGATTTGTGAAAATAATTCTGGAAGAAATAATAAGTAACCAAAAATTTATTCTGTTTGCAAACATTTTCCTGTGAAAGGATATTACCGTCTGCACTTTGCACCAAAAAAGTCTTTTGATTTAACTTTTGGCAGATCTGGAACACCTGTGTCCTATTCCATAATTGTTGATTGTTTGATAAATTGTGATGATTCTTTTATCTATTGTCTCAACATATTCTTGTCATAAATTAACGCCAAAGCTACTAAAGAATTAACGCCAAAGTTTACCTAAAATTGCTTGCCTCCAGAAAACAAAAGAATTTAGCCAATTGATTTTTTTAATTCTTACGCTATTTTTACAGTGCAAAATATGAACATGATTCCTTTACTAACCCCAGGGTAATTTTAGGTTGTTTGTTGTCGCTCCGCTTTATAGGGTGGAGACATTCCCATCTCTATAACATTACGCGAAAAGTTCCCTAATCCTATCCCACAACGGGTGTGGTAACCATAGCAAATATTTCGAATTACAAATTACATTTGACCATTTGCTTGGGGGAAATTAAGAATTGGTATCAAATTAAATCAGAAATTTTGTCAATTTTGTGAATTCATAAATACTTGAATATTATGAAAATTTCAGGAATACAAAGCAAACTGATCCAATTTGGATAGGAAAAAATTTAAATGGATGTTAAATAATCTGGAATTTTCAAAAGTTTGTCAATTTACAAGATACCTAATCTTGGCATAAAGAAAATATTCCCAAGTATCTGGTAGAGTAGTTATGCTTCTACTACTACGCATACCTTACTGACTTTACTTGCAAGGGTGTTACTTTTATCAGTTATCCTTTCTAGAAAAAAGAATTTCGGCATTTTTTCGTATTAGGTGTATCCAGCCGCCTAAACAGAAAGATGTGGACCATTTGGGCACAAGTTATGTAAAAGTAAGACTGAAAAATTAATAGGAAAAGCTCTTAATTTATAAAATATAGAATTCTGAACCAACCTTCCACATTGGATAAACATCTTCCATTAAATTCCTTCTTAAACTTTTGCAAATCGTTACCATCCAACATGACCTGCCAGAAAAGGAAATATTTACGATATTAAATTACATAAACTAAATTTCCAATTGTGTATACCTGCCAGCAGTTGTTTCTGCTTTGATCTGGAGATGCCCAAGTCATAAATATCTTGATAGAATATTCTATATCCTTGTTGTCGATATTCTTGAATATTCCGTAAAAAATTCACTCACTGTGCAACAACATCAGTTCTTTCCAAGTAAACAGGTTTACAAAAAATTTTCTTGTATTTAAATCCACAATTAGACTTCCTCTATTTTCGAAAAGTTTCCTTTTTCATCCGTGGAAAATTCTGATCTTCAAAGCATACATCAAGTATCTTCTGATTGTTGGAAATTCCTTTCTAGCGTAAGAATTATGACAAATATTTTGGATTTGAGCCACTAAGAACGGATCACAAACAAATGGCTTTCTACCCGGTGAGCTTTCGACAAGACAGGAATTTTCTTCAGAAACAACAGCTGTATCTTTGGACACTTTACCAACACTCACACCACACAGTTCTGCTGTCAATTTGACAGTGCTATAAATTCCTATAGGAAATGTGTTTGGGTCAATATTATGTTTTAGACTTGACTGTTAAACTTTAACGAATCTAAAAAACATTTTACTTTACTAACAGCTGTTCTGATTATCATCTCACTTTTCTGCTATATCGCCGTCTTGGAGTTTCACTTGAACACATTTCCAAATAATGAAATAGTTAAAATTAACTGCGAAACTGCGATCAAATACATTAAATTCGGGATTAGCAAATGAAAACTTCGCCAAATAATAATTAAACAATGCGCTAAAAAACTTCCCACCTCTCCTGAGTTTGAATAAGTTTGTTTGCCGCATTCTCTCTTTTTTGATCTCAAGGTCGTTCATTTCAATTTTAGTCCTACAGTATGTGCTCGCCCCATGGCTTAAGAATGGTTGAGGGTTCTCCGGGCCCTAAACGAAACTAGAAATACAGCTCGGCAGTTATACGGTCGAGAATAGGAATACAATCATAACACGGAGGAGTATATGTGATGCGACAGCACCAGTACCAATCAGTTACAAAGTGTTTAATTATCACCACTTAAAATTTTTTTATTTATTCACTAAGTTTCGCATGAGCGGTAGACAGAAATATTTGTCGAAAGGTAGTCATCCTTATTCAAAACATTTGTGACTTATTCCTAGTTAGGCATGGAATCAGGAGGGCATCCAACAATTCTTGAGCCATGGAGCACGCAAACAAGCATATTTATTTATTATTATTTTGATTCTGGTATGGATATTAGCTGTGTCGTGTATTTTCGTGGTCAGTGATGGGGTTCAGAGCTGGGTATTTTGACTGCTACAATTACATCAGTTAGAGAAGTTTAGGCGCGCAAATATCTGGAGGGAAATTGAGCAGAGGAATGAGATCGAGGGTTCTCTTCTCTCTCATTTTTTCTGCATACCTTTTTCAGTTANGAGGGAAATTGAGCAGAGGAATGAGATCGAGGGTTCTCTTCTCTCTCATTTTTTCTGCATACCTTTTTCAGTTAGTACTCAGGTGGGGATTAAACCCGAGCAAAAAGTGTGACAAATTTTCAGGCTAGGATGAGAAGAAACGTAGGAAAAAAGTTGAGCTGAAAATATCATTTTTGCCCACTTTAAGCCAAGCGTAAAATAGAGGGCACTCACGTCAAGGCTGAGAAAAAAAAGTTTCATGTGACTAATTTTTAAATAAATTGATTTCAAAGAAAGTTCGAATTAATAAATTGTCACTGTTCATTGTTAATTAAAAAAGTTTTTGAAAATTAACAGTTCTGATTCGGAAGAGGATGATGATTTAGTGTTTTTTTTTGATTTTTTAATTTTTAATTTTGAAAGATTAATAATAAAGATTTTAACTAGACGTTATTCTCGTTTTTGAAACTTGTGAAAAACTATTAAAAGGTGTTTCTAATTCCCCAAAATTTGATTTGAGATTATTTTTCTCACTTTTCGCTCGGCAGAAAAAGGGGGTCGTTCTTCCTGAGCAGAAAATGTTTTGTTTTCTTCTCTGGAAGAATTTTTCTACGTTTCTGCTCTGATTTTGCCTCGACCTGAGTACCAAAATTTTCTTCCAAGCTCTAATTTAAAAAAAAGTCGCTTCTTCTCATTTTTTTTTCCACCTGAGTACTATACTTAAGACTTTCACCATACGTAGTAAATTCTGACCTCCAGTTTACACTCGATGTTGAAGCTTTTTATTACGGACTGTATCATCAAAAAATCTTTGCTTGACTAAGCTCACTTAGAAATTAGCTCATCCATGAAGAAGAATTTTTATTCATAGAGTATTGTATTTTTTATAATTGTGCTATTTGTGCTTCAAATTTATTCATAATTACATAACCGACTGATCTGCTACCATTGTGTCGCTGCAATCGGCTTATTCAACCATTATTTGTAGCAAATTTAATTCGGTGCAACATTTGGCGATGGCTTTTCCTAGAAACTCAAAATTCTATAATATCTTCCGCTGACATCAAAGGTAGAAGTAATTATGCAAAAACTAGTTATATGGGGAAACTTTGAATAAACCAGATTTGAAGAACTTATGTCAATATTAAGACTTCCTTACTTTGAATAGGATTTGACAAATGAGTAGTAATTGTGCGAACTTGCGACATTTGGAATATACTTTTATTTTGACTTGAAGTTATCTCACATATTTCTCTCAATTTAGCAATGAGGTTTCAGCAGAACAATAAACAATTACAGCATAAATTCTATTAAACTACAATTGCAACTAAATGGACATATTCGCATCAATTACAACTTGAATTACAATTGCTTTGCAACTTAATGGATGACCACTAACGTAAGTTACGGGTTAACCCCGCCCAAGTGTATCAAAGTCTGTTTAAAAAATTTTATTACTGCAACTTAGACTTAGTTTCGGTGATAATTGTCTTACAGGATTAATTTGAATAATCATAATATCTGTTTATAGTTTAATATAAATGTGTCATTAAATGTATAGAGCCCAAAAAGTAACAAAAATTGGAGCCTAGAAAATAAGCCTTACAGGAATTCCACAAAAACTATTAAATAAACCTGGCCAAAAAATACTTGCCAATAAGCATAACCAATGTAAAGCCATAAATGAACCAAATAAAAAATTAACTGACAATAAATGTGTATAAACAATTTAGTAAAATAAACCGGAACTATGTAAAATAAACCTTAACAAACTAAATAAATACATCGCATCAAATTAACGTNGAGGGAAATTGAGCAGAGGAATGAGATCGAGGGTTCTCTTCTCTCTCATTTTTTCTGCATACCTTTTTCAGTTAAGCTTAGTACTCAGGTGGGGATTAAACCCGAGCAAAAAGTGTGACAAATTTTCAGGCTAGGATGAGAAGAAACGTAGGAAAAAAGTTGAGCTGAAAATATCATTTTTGCCCACTTTAAGCCAAGCGTAAAATAGAGGGCACTCACGTCAAGGCTGAGAAAAAAAAGTTTCATGTGACTAATTTTTAAATAAATTGATTTCAAAGAAAGTTCGAATTAATAAATTGTCACTGTTCATTGTTAATTAAAAAAGTTTTTGAAAATTAACAGTTCTGATTCGGAAGAGGATGATGATTTAGTGTTTTTTTTGATTTTTTAATTTTTAATTTTGAAAGATTAATAATAAAGATTTTAACTAGACGTTATTCTCGTTTTTGAAACTTGTGAAAAAATATTAAAAGGTGTTTCTAATTCCCCAAAATTTGATTTGAGATTATTTTTTTCACTTTTCGCTCGGCAGAAAAAGGGGGTCGTTCTTCCTGAGCAGAAAATGTTTTGTTTTCTTCCCTGGAAGAATTTTTCTACGTTTCTGCTCTGATTTTGCTTCGACCTGAGTACCAAAATTTTCTTCCAAGCTCTAATTTAAAAAAAAGTCGCTTCTTCTCATTTTTTTTTCCACCTGAGTACTATACTTAAGACTTTCACCATACGTAGTAAATTCTGAACTCCAGTTTACACTCGATGTTGAGGCTTTTTATTACGGACTGTATCATCAAAAAATCTTTGCTTGACTAAGCTCTCTTAGAAATTAGCTCATCCATGAAGAAGAATTTTTATTCATAGAGTATTGTATTTTTTATAATTGTGCTATTTGTGCTTCAAATTTATTCATAATTACATAACCGACTGATCTGCTACCATTGTGTCGCTGCAATCGGCTTATTCAACCATTATTTGTAGCAAATTTAATTCGGTGCAACATTTGGCGATGGCTTTTCCTAGAAACTCAAAATTCTATAATATCTTCCGCTGACATCAAAGGTAGAAGTAATTATGCAAAAACTAGTTATATGGGGAAACTTTGAATAAACCAGATTTGAAGAACTTATGTCAATATTAAGACTTTCTTACTTTGAATAGGATTTGACAAATGAGTAGTAATTGTGCGAACTTGCGACATTTGGAATATACTTTTATTTTGACTTGAAGTTATCTCATATTTCTCTCAATTTAGCAATGAGGTTTCAGCAGAACAATAAACAATTACAGCATAAATTCTATTAAACTACTATTGCAACTAAATGGACATATTCGCATCAATTACAACTTGAATTACAATTGCTTTGCAACTTAATGGATGACCACTAACGTAAGTTAAGGGTTAACCCCGCCCAAGTGTATCAAAGTCTGTTTAAAAAATTTTATTACTGCAACTTAGCCTTTCTGTTTCGGTGATAATTGTGTTACAGGATGGGATTAATTTGAATAATCATAATATTTGTTTATAGTTTAATATAAATGTGTCATTAAATGTATAGAGCCCAAAAAGTAACAAAAATTGGAGCCTAGAAAATAAGCCTTACAGGAATTCCACAAAAACTATTAAATAAACCTGGCCAAAAAATACTTGCCAATAAGCATAACCAATGTAAAGCCATAAATGAACCAAATATAAAATTAACTGACAATAAATGTGTATAAACAACTTAGTAAAATAAACCGGAACTATGTAAAATAAACCTTAACAAACTAAATAAATACATCGCATCAAATTAACGTAACGAAAACCTTAACAAATGAAGATAAATAAATTTTACATATAAGTCTTAAACACAATCAAATAAACGTACCTTACATAAATCTCTATGTATACTAACTTTGTCACAACAAAACAAATTATCCCACATACCTATATGTTACATAATATTGAATAAACCAAAAATAATGTAACCTAACGCATAATGAACTACAGCTAATATGCCCGCAACTATCTAGTGTTTACCTGAAGTTCTGATACTAAACTGGCAGCAGAATTTTCATTTACAAATGAGTCGGAATAGTCTGTGGATTATTGAAAAAGTTCTCTGGATCATATTTCTGTTTAATTTGAGTGAGACGCTTGAGATGAGATCCATAGTAACGTTGCAGATAATCTTCCATATAAGGATCCACATAATTCTGATATGATTCCTTATGATTGAGAAGTGACTTTGTTAACTGAAAAAATTCTGCCGCCCAAATTTCACCAGCTGCAATTTCTAACTGCGTTATATCTTGTGTTGAAAATAATGTAAATACGAAAACACTTGAATCACGGTGAATAAACGCTGTGTCTTCTTTATTAATGTAACCAATTGCGCCACCTGGGATACAAAAGCTGCAATTGTATACTTTGGTATTTTTGTTAATTCTGCATATATTTTGATGTTCTGCGCCATAGTGATTTCTGATTTCACATAAAAAGATTTAGTTATGTTGTATGATTTTGGTTCAAATCGAGTTGAATTAAGAATATCCGTAAAAACTTTTTCCCCGGCTTGGTTGGCAAATAATTCAGGAAATGATAATAGTTGAATAGTTTGATTCATTGGTTTCGGGAGCTGCTGAGTAAGTTTTTGGACCTCATACTTATTCCCATTGGCGGAAGTCAAGTAAATATTAATATATTGGTCCACTACCAACTCAGAAAACATAGCGATGGGAAAGTTTACAGTTACAAGTTGTTGCCATTTCTTGAACACTTCCAAATAACAGTTCATTGGATAAGTCATTCTAAGCAAGACAACTCGTTTAGGTGCTAGTGTGAGTTTGAATATAAATTTTGACACAATTCCATATGATTGCGCNCTAAGCAAGACAACTCGTTTAGGTGCTAGTGTGAGTTTGAATATAAATTTTGACACAATTCCATATGATTGCGCACCAGCTCCACGGATGGCAAAATACATATCCGTATTTGTCGTACTGTTCGCAGTGATAACAGATCCACTAGCTGTCACCACATCGACGCTCAAAATACTATCAAGTGTATTGCCGTATAATCGAGAAAAATAGCCGTAACCACCACCTGTTGCTAGCCCAGAAATGCCAACGCCCGGACATGTTCCGACAGGAATAAAATACTGACCATTTTCCCATAGCTTCACAGTCATAGGACCAATACGATTACCTGGACCAATCGAGACTAATTTTTTTGAAGAGTCAATATCCACCCAGTCCATCTTGCTTAAATCTATAACAACAGATTTTCTTTTTCCATACGAATATTTGGCATATGAGTGTCCACCTGATTTTGAAACTAAATGGATGCTATATTGTCGAGCGCACTTAACCGTAGCTTGAATATTTGAAACATTTTCTACTATGATGAACTCCACTGGAGATTTGTGTGTCCCACGAAGTTGACTTTGATAGTTGTATTGTTCGTAGNTTTCTACTATGATGAACTCCACTGGAGATTTGTGTGTCCCACGAAGTTGACTTTGATAGTTGTATTGTTCGTAGTCAGTTGTTCCAAGAGCAACTATTTGGTTACTCCGGATTCCTTCACTCAGTAAACA
This sequence comes from Holacanthella duospinosa, assembly GCA_002738285.1. Classification (NCBI taxonomy): domain Eukaryota; kingdom Metazoa; phylum Arthropoda; class Collembola; order Poduromorpha; family Neanuridae; genus Holacanthella; species Holacanthella duospinosa. Next base: position 146,831 of record NIPM01000249.1, on the reverse strand, counting down.
TGAGTTGAAGCTAATAAATTTNGTTGTTCCAAGAGCAACTATTTGGTTACTCCGGATTCCTTCACTCAGTAAACATGAGTTGAAGCTAATAAATTTTAGAGTTTGCGAATTGGCGAAAATAATTCTGGAAGCAATTATAAGTAACCAAAAATTTATCCTGCTTTCGAACATGTTCCTGTGAAAGTATATTACAGTCTGCACTTTGATGTAATAAAATTTTTAGTTTTAACTTTTGGCAGAAAGATCTGTCGTATTCTACAATGTTTAATTGTTTGCCAAAATTTTTATTTTGCTATTTCTATTGTTCCAATATTTTTATGTCATGTTCGTTCTACTGAAGAATTAACGCCATAGTATACCTAAAACTACTTGCTACTAGTAAAACACAGAATATAGACTTAAATTTTTTTTAATTCTCAAACTCTCTTAATTGTAACCGTGCACACTGCCAGCGTGGTGTCTTACTAATCAAATCTTAACCAACAACTGGTGTGTTATCATACCGAAAGTAATTACATAGTAGAAGCTAATAATTTTAGACATTTAGTGGAGTTAGACATTTTTGTTGATGTTTTTGGTCGATAAAAATTATGTTTGAACGTTAATCCACATGAGAAATTTTGTTGCTTGACAAGTTAAAAATACACAAAACCGAACATAATGTTTGTTGTACCCGAAATTTATTTTTCAAGTACACATCTGCTCACATCAGGAGGACACATCTACTTACATCACATCTGCAATTAACTCGTCAAGGGTAATTCAAATTATATGAATTAAGCGCAAAATTAGCGAATATAACTATAGCCAAAAGGCAAAAGCACAGGAATAGTCTTTTTATTTACATTTGAGACATTCTGGCGAAAAACAATATCACAAAACAAAAACAAATTAGAATTGACTTGAAGAAAAAACGAAATTAAAACCCGCGTCTAAACATAATTTGACCTTTTTTCTTTAACATTGGAGACACAAGTGCCGCTTTGCTTGATAAATCAACTCGACACATTTTATGTCCACCTTTAGAATCAACCCATATCAAGTAAAACTCAAATACTATATGACGGTGGACGGACCAAGGACAGTGCACGAAATTTAACCTTGGATAACCCATTGCACCTGACCTCTCACTCGCACTCCTTTTTTCGCTAGTTGCAATATATTTTTCTTATTGAAACATTGAGATGCTCGAAATGCCAGTAGTACTCGTATCTCATATTCCAGTGACTATTTACTTCAATATCGTATTTGGACATAAGAGTATCGTACCACTTATTTGCAGAGTTGGGATAATCTAGATTAGGGATTAGTAATTCTCAATCCGAGTAAAGTAATTTTACAAATTCTAATCCCCAATCTCTAATCCAAAGTGTTTGGTAAGATAGTCAGTCTCTAATGTGTAAATCCATTCGGAGACAAATCCAAATCTAAATCCAAACAAATCCCGACGGGATTGGTTTGGGATAAGAACTCCGGATTAGTAGTGCGACAGCTGTGAGCAATTTTTTATATTCTTTAATAAAAGTCAACAGCATGGAACTTCTCAAGTCTAAAGAGTAAATTTAAATATTTCAAAGACATTTTTCAGAATTTGAACTCAGTTCACCGATTTCCCCTAATTCGCAAATTATTCCGTCTTTACAACAGAACATTACCCTCATCTGCACCTATTGAACGCCATGNATTTCCCCTAATTCGCAAATTATTCCGTCTTTACAACAGAACATTACCCTCATCTGCACCTATTGAACGCCATGAAGGCTCAATTCTCTCATTAAGAAGATGTCAACTCACCGATGAAGTTTTCAACCAATTAATTGTTCTGAAAATTAACTNCGATGAAGTTTTCAACCAATTAATTGTTCTGAAAATTAACTTATTACTTTACAATCATTGCCTTTTTAGAGTGAAAATTAATTTTGAATTTGTATTAACTACTTGTGAATTAAATTTCTAAGGTGGGTAAAAAAAATTAAACCTTGTTGGGATTAGGAATTAAGGATTAAGTAATCCGCAATCCCTAATCCCGCTAAGATTTTGGAAAAGTTAATCCCTAATCTTAATACATCTCGTCTACTTTGGTTAATCCGTAATCCCAATCCCGGGTTTTGAGAAAATTTAATCCGCAATCCCTAATCCGACTGAAAAAGTCATTAATCACCCAACTCTTATTTGTAAACCTCCCGCTAGCTGAGAACACAAATCCACCGGTTTGTCCAGTATACTTCCACCACCCAATTGCCTTTGGTCGAGACGTTAATTGCTACACAACAATTCCTTTGTATCCGTTAGCAATAGTAACAGTGAGGAATGTCAAACCCCCAAGAAGAGTGTAACAATTGTTGAGGGTTCTATATGTACTTGGAATAGATTGTGGCATAGTTGGGCTTACTTAAAATGTTGCGGAATCATTAAATAGGTAACCTCTACAAATATGTTAACTTTCTGAGTGAAACGCATTTAGTATTTGATATACCACTAATTATAAGTAAAGTTATAATTGGTATTATTAGAGTCGACAGTACAATGAGCAGCATCCAACAATACACATCATAGAGACTTAAATAAAAATAGTACGAGAAATTATGTGTTACAATCACATGTAACAATGTTGCTTTATGTAGATCCTGTGACTGCAATCAAGCAACAATACTTTTGTTTATATTAAAAATGTTTTATATTTTGCTCACTAAATTATAACTAAATACCAGGTATCTGAAAAATCAATGGAACATGGAGAAAGCATTGCTTGGAAAACACATGAGAAAAAAACGCGTCNCTGCAATCAAGCAACAATACTTTTGTTTATATTAAAAATGTTTTATATTTTGCTCACTAAATTATAACTAAATACAGGGTATCTGAAAAATCAATGGAACATGGAGAAAGCATTGCTTGGAAAACACATGAGAAAAAAACGCGTCATGTTGTTCTCTCAAATCAATCCTCTTTGCTCCATGCTCCACTGACTTTTCAGACACCCTGTAGATTAAGGCTTAATAAACCAAAAGAAATTTGTCTTATCCTTTGTGCTACCAGCCAAAACTTTTCTCTTTTTTCAAAAAAATAGTTTGTTAAAGAAATAGTTTTGGATGCCCATATGCGGTACACCATTCGATTCCTATTTTCCTAGGCTTCGTTCAGATTGTATTTTTTCTATTGTCAGCCGTTTCGTGTGCCGTCAAAGCTGAAATAGTAAGTAGGTAGATGGTGGTATGTGTTAAAATTTTTTACGTCACTTACCTTCAAATTTCCTCAGCACGAAGAAAATTTTTACACACCTTCCACAAGGTTGCGAGATGGCTTGCACAAGTATAGAATCGATTATATGTGCTTATATACTGCTTTCACAACAGAGCGAAAATTTACATCACTTGATGATTTTCACAATTTGCTGTGCAAAATTTCTGGCCCAGATAGGTCGGTCGTTTTTGGTGTGCAAATTTTCCGGCCCAGTCGCAGTTTCAGCACGTACCAAATTTTTGTAATTAACTGTTATACCATTACTAAAACATTACGCTAGCTCAAAAAATTGACATCAATCACAGATTAGTAATCGTAGTACACTGCTTAACACGAATGACAAAAAGGGATAATGTGTCGTCAGAACATCCTAGACTGGTTTATAAAAAAGCTATACCTTACTTCAATTATTTCCCTGTGTTCATATTCTAGAAAATATTTTAAAGAAACTCTACCGCATAATAAAATTTTGCACAATGGGAGATTACTGGTAACTGTAAAGTTTGGTTTGAAAAAAAAATTAAAATGAAAGTTAAAATTGCAATTTTGTGTGAAAGTTTTGTTAATGTATTTAACAAATATTATTTGAAATACTATTTGAATGCTTTCAACCAAGATTTCTAAAGTTATTCAAGTATGGTAATTACTTTAAAAAAAATGCCAGCCTTGATTCTTTTCATGGCCGTCGAATCTCCGAGTTTGCATAGGTAGCGTTGCATTCATTTCTATTCACCATTAGTATAACTTTGCTATTAGGTAAAACACAAGTGATATACGCACACGGACCGCAAAAAAGAGTTCGTAATTACCTTTGGTTCGGCTTAACCGATTTCGGTTTAAGTCAGATTTATTGCATCGGCAATTTGAATAGTTTTCCCAAAACCAATGTTNTTCGTAATTACCTTTGGTTCGGCTTAACCGATTTCGGTTTAAGTCAGATTTATTGCATCGGCAATTTGAATAGTTCTCCCAAAACCAATGGNTAAGTCAGATTTATTGCATCGGCAATTTGAATAGTTTTCCCAAAACCAATGTTTTTTTTTTATTTCCAGTGGCTTCTGTTGACATGAGAATATAAAAAGTCTCTTTAATTTTTTTTCTTTTATCATTTGGAGGTGTATATATGTGACATAAATTGTATTACTCTAGCCAATACCTAAACCCAGTAAATTTGAGCGTACTACACAAGTATACTGCCTAAAGTCTTTGCATATTTATCAACTTAAATTTTTTCCCTCAAATAGTTTCTCCACACTAGTAACTTGCAACTGAAACAACGATCCTGCGCAAACTTTTGGCTGTGATTTTGTTCTGGTAATAAACCTATTGCTTTACTTTTTTCTGCAATATTTTTGCATAAAACTGTAGCTATTCGTACAGCATAAGTTTTGTAACAGAAAAAAAAATTTTTTTTCTGATAATTTCGGAAGGTTTATATTGCAAATATTGTAGAAAAATTGTAGATGGACCTTCAATACATAACATGTACGAAAAATTACAGCAACGCGAAAATATGTCCCTTGTAATCAAACTTCAACATATTGTGACGATGTACTCCTCTGTCCTGTCTTCTTACAGGACAACTGACGGACAGAGACAGAGTACACCACTGAAACCCTCCTCACTCACGCACTTAAGCCACCAAAAACCCAATACAGACTTACTGACAGACGGACAGACTCGACCTTTTGACCTGACCTCGACGGACGACGACCGACGAATAGACAACCTCTTGACCTGACCTCGACGGAAGACGACCGACGAATAGACACGACGACGAAGAACCCAAAAAGACAAGAACCATAAATGACGATCAAATAAGAAAAGTCAAAACGACTGACTTCGACAAAAGAACTAAACTTTATTTTAACAAAAAAACTTCTCTCAGAGCAACTATTGCTCTGAGAGTTGACAAAATGAGACTGACATCTCCTCATACAATTCTCTCTTCTTTTGCTGAGAATTGTATGAGGAGACTGGACCAATCAGAATCCTCCAAACACCCTTCCCTCATCCTCTCTTCTTCTTTAACCATATAGGTAACTTTAACTTTTACAAAATAATCGTAATTTAATTAACAAATGTCTGTGAAAAACTAACAAAACTAATCTTTTAATTTTAATTATGAATGATTGGTGGCGCCTGCCACCGTCTCAATATTGTATAAAATCTTAATCACAATGGAAGCTGGTTTAGCTCGCCAAGCCCTTTGTTGGCGAAAGAAATGTTTTATATCAAATTCCCTAACAACATTCTATGTAAAAAAAAATTTCTGCAGAAATTAGCATTAATTTAGTAACGGCCACTGAAAACTATGACAACAAAGTAAATAGGAAGCCTCTTCCATTAACTTCACAATGACAACTGAAGGACTTTAACGTTTTTTTCGTACGATGTCTAATAAATGAGGGATTCACACGAACCTTTTTTATATTCTTTTTGTTAAGATGTCGTTTCACCAATTAGTGTAAAGGTAGTGGTTAACAATTATATGGTGTTTGCAAAACCTTTCAGATTTAAAAAAGTATTAATATTCTTCTCGTCGAATCACATTAATAGCAAACTAGATACCATGCCGGAAACTAAAACACGAGTCAGAAATTGGAATGAACTAGATCATAGACTTTGCTTATCAATTTCGGTGTTGAAATATTCAACTGATATAGCTCTCGTTCTATGGTTTCTCATCAGTTCTACCTCGCTACTTTTTACTTTTTTGTAAACAAAATTTTGATTCAAAACTATAAATGGCAAAAATATTTTGTGTGGTAAACCCCCCTTCTACACAAGACTATGTGTCCATTATATGCACGCTTAAAAGCAATTTGGTTCAGTGCACCAAATAAAATGCTAGGAGAGCCCGCAAAGTTCAACTGAACTTTAATTTTTTGAAGGGTTGTTTGATCAAGTTTAACCCCACCCAAGCGTATCAAAATCTGTGTTTAAAAAATCTTACTACAGTAAACTTGGGATAAGCCGACCTCGGTTACCATGGACCCTCGGTTACCATGGACCCTCGGTTACCACGAACCACTTGGTCCGGTCCGCGCCCTGAGATAGGGAATTTGTGTATAAATGGAACGGCTAAGCCGAACTCGGTTAAGCCGAACCCTCGGCTACCACGAACGCCTTTCCGTGGTCCCAGTCCATAAGGTACATGCTTTTTTACCTCGGTTAACACGAACACCAATTAATTGATCAATTTTTAAAGAATCTTCACCTTTTTTCTTACAAAATTTAACGAATAACTTCTTTTGAATGACTTTTCAAACATTGAAATTCGACAGAAAATGAATCAATGATATATTTTTAGTCATTTTTAGTCTCCACAACAACTTACTATTATAAAGTAATGGTAAATTAAAACTACCTCGGCTAAGACGAACAAATTATTCCCCAAGTTGTATGTTTGGCTTACGCTTAAGCCGAACCTCGGTTACCACGAACTATATTTTCCGGTCCCTTGGAATCCGGCTTATCCGAGGTTTACTGTACTGCAATTTAGACTTTCTGTTTTCGGTGACAACTATGTTACAGGATGGGATTAATTTGAATAATCATAATATCTGTTTGAAGTTTAATAGAAATGTGTCATTAAATGCATTTAGCCCAAAAACTAATAAAAATTGTTGCCTAGGAAGATAAGCCTTACAGGAATCCACAAAAGCTATTAAATAAACCTGACCAAAAAAGTTCTTGCCAATAATCATTAACAATGTAAAACAATAAATGAACCAAATAAAAAATTAACTGACAATAAATGTGTATAAACAATCAAGTAAAACCAAACCAGAAATATGTAAAATAATCCTTAACAAACTAAACAAATACACCGCATCAAATTAACGTAACGAAAAACCTAACATATGAAGATAAATAAGTTTTACATATAAGTCTTAAACATAATCAAATAAACTTACCTAAAATGCTAACCTTACATAAATCTGTATACTAACTTTGTCGCAACAAAACAAATTATCACACGTAGGTATCTATTTTACATATATTGAATCCCCACACCATGTATAAAACAAAATTAATGTAACCTAACGCATAATGAACTACAGCTAATAAGCCCGCAACCATCTAGTGTTTACCAGAGTTTCTGATACTAAACTGGCAGTAGAATTTTCATTTACAAATGAGTCGGAATAGTCTGTGGATTATTGAAAAAGTTCTCTGGATCATATTTCTGTTNTAGAATTTTCATTTACAAATGAGTCGGAATAGTCTGTGGATTATTGAAAAAGTTCTCTGGATCATATTTCTGTTTAATTTGAGTGAGACGCTTGAGATGAGATCCATAGTAACGTTGCAGATAATCTTCCATATAAGGATCCACATAATTCTGATATGATTCCTTATGATTGAGAAGTGACTTTGTTAACTGAAAAAATTCTGCCGCCCAAATTTCACCAGCTGCAATTTCTAACTGCGTTATATCTTGTGTTGAAAATAATGTAAATACGAAAACACTTGAATCACGGTGAATAAACGCTGTGTCTTNCTGCGTTATATCTTGTGTTGAAAATAATGTAAATACGAAAACACTTGAATCACGGTGAATAAACGCTGTGTCTTTTTTATTAATGTAACCAATTGCGCCACCTTGGGATACAAAAGCTGCAATTGTATACTTTGGTATTTTTCTTAATTCTGCATATATTTTGATGTTCTGCGCTATAGTGATTTCTGATTTCAAATAAAAAGATTTAGTTATGTTGTATGATTTTGGTTCAAATCGAGTTGTATTAAGAATATCCGTAAAAAATTTTTCTCCGGCTTGGTTAGCAAATAATTCAGGAAATGATAATAGTTCAATAGTTTGATTTGTTGGTTTCGGGAGCTGCTGAGTAAGTTTTTGGACCTCATACTTATTTCCATTGGCAAAAGTCAAGTAAATATAAATTACATATTGGTGCACTCTTAACTCAGAAAACATAGCATTGGGAAAGTTTACAGTTACAAGTTGTTGCCATCTCTTGAATACTTCCAAATAACAGTTTATTGGATAAGTCATTGTAAGCAAGACAACTCGTTTAGGTGCTAGTGTGAGTTTGAATATAAATTTTGACACAATTCCATATGATTGCGCACCAGCTCCACGGATGGCAAAATACATATCCGTATTTGTCGTACTGTTCGCAGTGATAACAGATCCACTAGCTGTCACCACATCGACGCTCAAAATACTATCAAGTGTATTGCCGTATAATCGAGAAAAATAGCCGTAACCACCACCTGTTGCTAGCCCAGAAATGCCAACGCCCGGACATGTTCCGACAGGAATAAAATACTGACCATTTTCCCATAGCTTCACAGTCATAGGACCAATACGATTACCTGGACCAATCGAGACTAATTTTTTTGAAGAGTCAATATCCACCCAGTCCATCTTGCTTAAATCTATAACAACAGATTTTCTTTTTCCATACGAATATTTGGCATATGAGTGTCCACCTGATTTTGAAACTAAATGGATGCTATATTGTCGAGCGCACTTAACCGTAGCTTGAATATTTGAAACATTTTCTACTATGATGAACTCCACTGGAGATTTGTGTGTCCCACGAAGTTGACTTTGATAGTTGTATTGTTCGTAGCCAGTTGTTAATAGAGCAACTATTTGGTTGCTCCGGATTCCTTCGCTCAGTAAACATGAATTGAAGTTAATAAATTTTAGAGTTTGCGAATTGGCGAAAATAATTCTGGAAGCAATTATAAGTAAGCAAAAATTTATCCTGCTTGCAAACATGTTTCGTGAAGGTAGATTACAGTCTGCAGCTTGAAATAATATAATTTTTAGCTTTAACTTTTGGCAAATTTGGGACATGTCGTATTCTACAATGTTTAATTGTTTGAGAAAATGTTTAGTTTACTATTTCTATTGTTTCAATATTTTTATGTCATGTTTGTGCTACTGAAGAATTAACGCCATAGTATACCTAAGATGCTTGCTACTAGCAAAACACAGAATTTAGACTATTAATTTTTTCTTAATTCTCAAACTCTTTTCTTTGTAACCGTGCACACTACCAGCGTGATCCATTACTAATCCTAATCCTAACCAACAACCGGTGTGTTATCATAGCGAAAGTAATTACAAAGAGGCTGACATACAATTTTGAACAGTTAGTGGAGTGAGACGTTTCTGTTGATGTTTCTAGTTGATAAAAATTATGTTTGAAGGTAAATTCGCCCGAAGAATTTTGTTGCTTGCCAAAATAAAAATACACATACCCGAACATGTCCGAGAATTCCTTTGTTGTAAATACTCAAAATTTATTTTTCAGGTACACATCTCACATCAGGAAGACACATCTACTTACCTCCCATCAACAATTAACTCGTCAAGGGTAATTCAAATTATATGAATTTAACGCAAAAGTAGCGAATATAACTAGATGTGTACAAAAAGTAAAAGCATAGGGATAGTCTTTTTATTTAGAATTGAGACATTTTGATGAAAAACAATATCCGCAGAATTAGAATTGACTTGAAGAAAGGACGAAACTAAAACCCACGTCTAAACATACGTTGAGTTATTTACTTCAACATTGGAGACCCAAGTGCCGTTTTAGGTGATAACTCAACTCGATTTATCAGAGGGTTTTCTACAGGTAAAAGTTCGTGCAGTGCCATTTTGTAAATGAAAATTTAATCGCTATATTATGGGACAAACATTTGTTCGGATTTCTACATATTAACTATGTTAATCGATATAAAATTCTTAGTTGAATAAAAGATTTTGACCAAAATCTTAATGATGCCTGAACGCAGGTAATAATTAGTATTGGTTAAGTACACAACAGAACGCATTATTATTGCTCATTCCTTCCACAGTGTTATCAGTCATTGACACCGCTAATTACCACCTTCCAGCAATGGCATGATTAATAAACTATGACTAACTTATTTTAGTAATGAACCTGATAACCTTACACCCAACCTAAATGTTAAACATATATACCGCTAAGTCTAAAGATAAACAAGACAATCTGCTAAAAAAGTTGTAAAGTAAGACGTAAATTTCAATAATTAACTTTACAATGAAGCCTGAAAAATCCAAAAAATTGTCAAACTTATTCTATATAAAACATAAGAAACCCCTTTCTTATGAAAGTTATGATGTTGAAAATCCAGTATAAGCACAAGTAGTTCGCTCGGCGAAAGAGAGGTGTTCTATTCAATAGGCATATCGTACCCTTTTTTAATGGCGTACTTCGTTTTTAGGACTCATCCTATGCCATCTACATGATAAGCACCTTGTGCTAAACGCAAGAAAAACTTTGAAGAACATAATGGGAAAAGGAACTATATGAATGCTTTGCCAGCTATTCCTGATACGCTATTGTAAAAGGGTAAAAATAAAGCCGCATAGGCAGTATGTGCCAGGTTTGAGGGTGAAACCTTAACTTACGTGGCCAAAATGAGGTTTCGATAACGGTTCACTGAAGTTTCATAACTTTTATTAAACTAAAGCCTGTCGGAAGGAAGGTGGACTCTCCCACTTCCTTCAGAAACCTTTCATCCTTCCTCTTCTGTTTACTTTATTGTTTGGTGGATTGGACTCGTCGTGTGGAGCGTCTTTTTCTCTCCAGATGACGCGTCTAATCTGCACCTGTAAAAAGAGCCTCAGTCTCATACAAGTTGTCTCTATAATAACTTCTCGCCTCCGCCATCTTACATTTTCGGTTTTGTTTGGCATTTAGCCAATTTGGTTTTAGTGAAGGTCCTTTTAGCACTCACAACTATTTGGTTGTTCCCCTAACTTTCTCCCAGTTCCTTTCCCGATTTTCCGCAGAAGCCTCCAAAAATACCTAAACCCCAAAAAATATCCCCAACTAGCCCCATTGATTCATTGTACTGCACAAGTCGGACCTTTTTTCATCCGACACACAGAAACAGATGTGAAATGTTTTGAAAACGATTTTTGATACACGGGGTCTAACGCTCATCGGTATTTAGGAGTACCATTTGGACGGAGTATGGTGCACACACAATATACGACAGTCCATTTAGGACCGATTTAATTGTATTTTTTCACAACGATTTTATAATATGTGTATCTTTTCCTTCATCATAGCTATCTTTATCCGGTGTTTGTATAGTCCACTCCGTCTCGAGCTACATTATCTTACAAACCTACTTCCCTCTTTATTGCAGTCATCTCCATTTTCACAAAAATTAAAACCAACGTTTGGTTTTTATGCCAAGCTTAAATAATTTATTTTCTTACGCAGAGTTAAACCAAGTCTCTGTTATCTTTCTTCCCAGCATATGTAGAAGTGAAGCATCATAAACTTTTCCAAGTTCAAAGCCATCCAAAAAGCCATGGTTGCGGACATCCAGCCCATACGCATTTCAGCTCTTTCATTCATCCGATGGCCCAAAAAATCACAATGGGTACAAATGCTTATGACCGATTGTCCCTCACTTCTAATGGGTATCAACTTGTATTATGACGAATTTTGCTAATAACCACCGTCAAAATAGACCCATACCAACCCGTTGTCTACCCATAGGAAGTGAAACTAAAATACTATATTGCGATGGACAGACCGAACACATTGCACGAAATTTAACCATAGATAACCCATTGGTTATGACCTCTCACTCTCACTTCTTTTTTTGTTTGTTGTATCTAGCACGATATATGCATGTATAGCGGTTATTCTTACCAGACATGGTTACCATTTCACTTCGTTTATAAATTGTAGTATTTTAGTTGTATAGAGAAATCACTTTTTCAATCGTAGCAATGCAAGAAAAATTAAAACCAAATTAAAAAATAGAACACCTTAACACAGAATAGGAGTGGAAAGAAAACAAAATTTAAAATAAAATTTGGCAGGGGAGGGGAATTTTATGCTTCCCAATACTTTCAAGTTATGCATATTATTGTAGAATTTAATTTAAAATTCTAATTACTTTGAACTAGTCATCCACTTATTCCACACGAGCACCTCCTCTTTTTCTCCACCAGCCGAGAGCAACTGCGAGAGCTGAAGTTTAGAAGACGTTAGCAACTGCGGTGGCATGTAAGCATTGGAGAAACAGGTCAGTTATATCCAGTTACGTATAGTTTTTTGTACTAAAGAGAACTGTACTGGAAAAGTCTTGAAACAGGAAAATCACTGAGCTGGAATTATTTTGAAACTAACAAATGCTTTACTGAAATCGCAAAAAAAAAGGTACTTTAAGGGAAATACATGGAACTGAACTGAAGTGGTCAAGAAATGTGTACATATAATTGGTGAGCTGAAGTGGAAACTTTTTCAGAAACTGACAACATTCTGAACTGGAACATTAACTTCCAGTTCATAACACTGATGGTATGGCGTTCGATTGTTTGAAGATTTGTGCCTAAAGATACTAGACAATTCCAAACAAAAATTAGATGGGGCACAAGACGACCCCGTATCTAGATTATCCGCAAACCCGTTATAAATTGCAAGATTAACGTGACTATTTGTGTGGCATCCAGTTCACCGAAAACATTCCACATTTGTTGAGTAGGTCGCTCAAAACAATTACTGGATAAGGTAGAAGACGATTCTGCAAGGCTCGTTTGCCATGATAAAATGTTTCAACTAAATAGGTTGCCACACTATGCATCGCTAATTTTAGACTTTACATTGTACTTCCCGGAGAATTTTAGAGTTCGGGAGGTACAATGATAATCAAAATTACAGTAAAAATTTAAAACATTAGTTAACATTTACCTATACGGGCTCAGTATAGCTACAGACTCATTTGTTGTGTTCACAACCTTAACTTCTGTTATCTGCGCTGGCAGTTTTAGTGGTGCTACTCAACTTAATACTGTAGGGAGGCAAATAATTGTTTCCTAGAACTGCATCCAGCATCACGTATCCAATACTATATTGGTTTTAGTCAATAAGTTCTCTTACTCGACCTTCCATACAAAATCTTTCATCAAATATTTGTCCTGTTTGTATTGAGTCAAAATTATTTCACGATGCAAGATGTGAACATTTTAATAGTACCCTACAAGTTTTAGTCGTAGCGCCACAGAAGTACATAAGAAGCTCTTAACTCAACAATTTGCCCAACAAATGGTACCTACAAGTGTAATCGGTAATAAGTAATTACTGTATAGAGTACAATATAGAGTGACTCAATAAGAGCTACCTAGAGATCCTCACTCCACCGGACTTTTTTCTGTCACCCACTATAAATCGGCGTCAGAATTTTTTTTTTTTATAACATCACATGTTGTTACATTTAAAACAAAGAATCATTTGGTCGAAAGTTTTTTTATCTAAATGGGAGTACCGCCGATGCTTAGAATGATTTTGATCAAATATCGCTACCGGTGCCCAGATGACTCATACGAGCAGCTACGTATCAGATAAAACAATCATCCGTCTGTGGTAAATCATCAAATACGTCAAGCACGTACTGTGAAGGATATTATTGTGAAATTTGAGAAAAATTTTCTTTCTTGGACCAGAAGTCTGACTCGCGTTGGAAACCTACGACTAACGACGAAATAGGGTGAGTGGTGCAGCCAAATTAGGTTGCATTGAACCAAAGGGAGNATCATTTGGTCGAAAGTTTTTTTATCTAAATGGGAGTACCGCCGATGCTTAGAATGATTTTGATCAAATATCGCTACCGGTGCCCAGATGACTCATACGAGCAGCTACGTATCAGATAAAACAATCATCCGTCTGTGGTAAATCATCAAATACGTCAAGCACGTACTGTGAAGGATATTATTGTGAAATTTGAGAAAAACTTTCTTTCTTGGACCAGAAGTCTGACTCGCGTTGGAAACCTACGACTAACGACGAAATGGGGTGAGTGGTGCAGCCAAATTAGGTTGCATTGAACCAAAGGGAGCTCAATTTACACTTCATAAGAACCTGAAGATAGAGGAGACTGAAAAATTGTCTAATTCAATTTAGAATTATGTTCTTATGTGCTGCAACAAATGAACCCCCTTTGGTTGAATCGAACCACCTGTTTAGACCCACATGCTTCGACGAGGAAACTTGTGATTGAATCTGATGCAAGTCAATCTTCAGTGGTTAGAATTTTGCATTAGAACGGTTTTCTTCTATAACTCAAAATCAGTTGAAGCATCAGTGTTACTCCCATTTAGATGAAACAACTTCCGACTAAATGATTCTTTGTTTTAAATGTAATAACATGTGATGTTATAAAATAAGCAAATTTCTGACGCCGATTTATGGTAGGTGATAGAAAAAAGTCCGGTGGAGTGAGGATCTCTAGGTAGCCCTTATTGACTCACTCTGTACTTCTATTGCATATAATGGTGAAATATACAACCTAGGACACTGCATTTCCGACAAATTTCTTAGCTTTTGGTCACAAAAGTTGTTAAATACTTCCTTTGATTCCCATATCATTGCTGTCCCTTATTTCACGTTTTTTTACTTCTTGAGCTTCCATATTTTTCAAACCTACTTCCGTTCTGATTACTACCATTCTAACTCTGATTCTTTCATGAACAAAAAATTTGTTATCTCAAGCCCAACTTTATCTTGCTTTGTTGTTAAGATTTTAACCTCTAGTGAGCACCAAATTGTATTCATGAATTTTGTTAATTGCCACGGTCGCAACCAAGCAAACCCACGCATACTCGTAACCACTTTCAATACAAACCCTTCCACTATGGCAATGGGCCGGTCGTACACAATGCAAGATGCGTAAACTTCGTTAAATTACTGTACCTAACCTTTCTCTACATTTTACCTTGCTTTTCTCACTTTCATATTCGATAACTAATATCCTACCACATATAACATAACTATCCTACCACATTGATATCCCCGGATTCTATAAATTTACTACAATTGGGTCTCTTCTCAAAGAACTTAACGTACTTCAATTTTTATATTGCATCTCTGTTCAAATTATAAATAAAACTGACATCATACACACATCTTATTTTAGATAACTGATAACATTATAAATACGTTCAATAAAAATGATGCTATTAAGAAATATACAGAGAGAACCAATAGGGATGTAACAGGGATACCCGTCCTTATCCCCTAACCCAGAGTCCCACACTGCACATTTGGGCAAATCGCCCACACATCCAACAACAGTAAAAGAATTACAAGAAAAAATTTATATTGTGACCCAAGTTTGACCCGAATTCACTAAGCAAAACATGTATGACCAACTCTGAAGGGTACTTATTATTACTTATTATTATAAGAATGAGCTTACCTCCAAACCTTAGACTAATTGTGATTAAGTATCACTACAAATACGCAAATGAGTGACACCAACAGATCATGGATAGGTACAAGGCTCATCCAGCCACTGTTAACCATCAAATAGGTCATACAGTCACTGTGACNCCTTAGACTAATTGTGATTAAGTATCACTAGAAATACGCAAATGAGTGACACCAACAGATCATGGATAGGTACAACGCTCATCCAGCAACTGTTAACCATCAAATAGGTCATACAGTCACTGTGAAGAGGATGATTGTCAGAATGGAATTAAGGTTCTCGCTCTTAGCTGAAATTCACAAGAGCCGAAACAAACCTATTACTGGTAAGTTATCGGTAAAATTACTTTTAGAATAAATAAATTTAAGTTTACAAGTCGTTAATAGTTGAGAATTTTTTGGTTAAATGTAAAATCATAACTTCATAACTAAATTCTATGGTTATTCTAAGGTGAGGAGAATTCAGCAGCTGTTAAATTATTTGTTAATTGCTGAATGTGTGGGCAGTTTGCCCAAATGTGCAGTGTGGGACTCTGGGTTAAGGGAAAAGGACGGGTATCCCTGTTACATCCCTGTTGGTTCTCTCTGTATTTATTACNGGTTAAATGTAAAATCATAACTTCATAACTAAATTCTATGGTTATTCTAAGGTGAGGAGAATTCAGCAGCTGTTACATTATTTGTTAATTGCTGAATGTGTGGGCAGTTTGCCCAAATGTGCAGTTTGGGACTCTGGGTTAAGGGAAAAGGACGGGTATCCCTGTTACATCCCTGTTGGTTCTCTCTGTATTTATTACTGGGTGTAGTCATGCAAACAAATTAAAATTATGAATGAAATCATGAAAAAAATTTAATTTAAATTTACTTGGTAGTCGTTTGGCATGCATCATAAATATCAAATAGGTTTGGCCCCAACCATACCATGACGACTAAAATTTAATATTTTTATATGGACATGAAGTTATATCATATACCGATATAACGTTTCAGTATGAAAGTAGTTGATCCGCACAACAAATGTTGACTGTTACTGATTCTTGGCATGACTGAATCAATATTTTGAAAACGTTTCTAGACTTTTGGAGTACGTCAACCGAAACACTTAAAAAGTTTTGCATGAGTTCACGAATAATGGTGGTCATTAAAGTTTATGAGAAGACTTTCGGCCACTTGCCCAATGCTGTCGAAAGAAGTGCTTTATAAGAAAAAAATTTTCTCAAGAATGTATCAACAATTTCATAAAAACGATTCAGGAAGTATGAGGACAAATACAAAATATCAATCCTCTACCATTACCTTTATAATGACTTATTGAAGACTCGGATTTTAATTTTTTTTTGATAAGTTGTATTGATAAAGAGGGTTTGAGGGCTAATGAGGGTTTCACAAACACCTCAATCAAAATCAAAATTATCAAAATTATGATTATTATTTTGTAACGATGTTGTTTCAAACTTTACTAGAGGTGTTATTTCCCAGTATAATATTTGGGATTAAAATGTCACTTCGTATAAACTCTTTGGATTTGAAGTTGGACAGTACTAAAATTTTCACTGTGGAATTACAAAATCAATAGCAAACCAAATCTCATCCCAAAATACGAGTTAGAAAGTGAAATTAAATTGATCATTTACCCTTCAATATAAACTGAAATGTTCAATTACTCTAGTATTGAATGTACAGAGGGGTCAAATAGTGGCTACCTAGCGATCCTCACTTCACACACTCTTTTACTCATCACCCAAAATTTAAAACACGCAGGTGGGCATCATAAATTCTTTTCTGTGGTAGACTCTTAGTGGATTCTCAGTCTGTTTAAAAAAATATTTCTTACTAATAATGAATTAGCTGAAAATTAATAATGCCCACAATGAATTATGAAGTTGATAACTTACCAACCTGTCCTAATGGATCATTTGTTCAAAATTACCGCCATCCATATCCAAACAATGATCTAGACGGGCGGAAAACGCTTGTCTCACGTGCTGTAGCATTTGAGGGTTATTAGTCACAGTTGCAATGAAAGTATCAATTCGAATTTTGCGGTCCTGCATACTGACTGGTCGAAGGGAATTAAATATGGTTGACTTCATGTAACCCCAAAAAAAAAATTAAGTGGGTTCAAATCAGGCGACCGAGCCGGCCACTCCCTTGGCCCTCTTCTACCAATCCACTGATGCGGCCAAATGCCATTTGAAAATTTTGAGAACTCAGGGTTTCAGTTTCTAAATTAAATATTACTAAATAATTAATTCACTCATCAATTGCGTTGAATTTGGATGCCCATCTACGTGGGTGGCGGGTAGAAGTGTGAGGATCACTAGGCGGCCACTATATAACCCCNTATGAAATTCGCGCGATTAGTAATAGTAAATTCTCAATTTACGTCAGTCCCTTTTTTTCCACTGCACCCGTTATATAACCACTTCATCTGAATACTTTTCCCCGTTTATAAAGAATGTGTTTCCAAAGTACAAATGGCATATATANTATATAACCACTTCATCTGAATACTTTTCCCCGTTTATAAAGAATGTGTTTCCAAAGTACAAATGGCATATATACAGAGAGAAAGATTAAGTCGGAGACATTACCCCCATGTTTAGCCGCCAAGTCTCTCATCAGCATTGGGCATTACTTTTACTCATCAAGTAAAAATTTGTAAATANATTACTTTTACTCATCAAGTAAAAATTTGTAAATAATGCCCATGGCTAATGAATGGGTAAATGTGTTAAAGGGGTAATGTCTCCGACTTAATCTTTCTCTCTGTATTGTATTTGTGGTGAAACCCGTATAGAAATTGGACTTGGAGTCGTAAGTGCCATTGTCTAGCATATATGACCATATGAATTTTCGTAACTACACATATGACGGATTGTCACATGAGATATTAATTTCATTTGCGTAAGTGAAGCTGCGCCATTTTTCCAAGTAAAATATTACATAATGTTTCGAAAAATATTAAATCTCTTTTTCAAATCCTCATTCATCCTATAAAAAAAAGCAAAATACATTTCTAGGAAGCGATCGATTTCCAAATAAATTTGTAAAAATTTCATTGCTTTTTAGAAAATAAGTCCAACACTAATAAAAATNAATGCCCATGGCTAATGAATGGGTAAATGTGTTAAAGGGGTAATGTCTCCGACTTAATCTTTCTCTCTGTATTGCATTTGTGGTGAAACCCGTATAGAAATTGGACTTGGAGTCGTAAGTGCCATTGTCTAGCATATATGACCATATGAATTTCCGTAACTACACATATGACGGATTGTCACATGAGATATTAATTTCATTTGCGTAAGTGAAGCTGCGACATTTTTCCAAGTAAATATTAAATAATGTTTCGAAAAATATTAAATCTCTTTTTCAAATCCTCATTCATCCTATAAAAAAAAGCAAAATACATTTCTAGGGAGCGATCGATTTCCAAATAAATTTGTAAAAATTTCATTGCTTTTTAGAAAATAAGTCCAACACTAATAAAAATGGTTGTTGATTGTTGATCACATAATACGTAGGTTACTCATTGATGTAAACTGGTAGATGTAAACTAACTCATCCAGTTTAGATGATAATGCGTAGGTTTATCAATCAACTAAACTGGATAAACTCAAACAAACAAAAAAAGGTTGGATTTAAGGATTCAAAGATGGATGAAATAATTCTACGTAAGTTTTACATTTCTTCTACTCTTCTATTGCACCTAAACTTTCACTATCATTTGATCTTTTTTCAGGTAGAATACAACAGTTGCGACCCGCCACTGAATACTGTATCGATCGGCAAAAATATCCCTTATATATCTTAACCATCCATACACTAATCTGTATCGTTTCAGTATAAATAAAAATCTAACGGAAGCACAAAAAAGTACCGGTGAGATCAACTGTAAGTATCAACGGCAACAGATCCTTGCGGTGCTTAACGATGATATAAGTTACAGGTTTATTAACTTCATAACACTAATTTATTCTGGATCTGTATCAAATGTATGGAGTCAAGCCGTTTACATATCAAGAACTCTAATTTTCAACAAACCTTCCGAATCATTCGTTATGAATGACCAATACCTGAGCTTCTAATACTCGACGTAATATTGAAGGTAGGCAAAATAACTATTACTTGGAATTGCATCCGGCCTCAAATATTCAAGACTATGAATAACTAAGAGAAGTTGTTCTTTCCATTTTTGTTTTTATTTTTGTTCAAATGTATGTTAGCTCAACCGGTTGCCTAAAATTGAACACATTATAACCATAATAGGTAATACCGAACNTTGTTCAAATGTATGTTAGCTCAACCGGTTGCCTAAAATTGAACACATTATAACCATAATAGGTAATACCGAACCACCATTTAGAAGAACTGTGTTGCACACAGTGGGTGTCATCATCTAAGTGATGCAATGTACAACCTGGGATAACGCATTCGGGACAAATTTCATTTGTTTTTGTCATACTACCTTTCATAATTACCTTTTATTCTTTAATTTTGCTACCTTCCCTCGCTGTAGATATCCGTAGCTTCAAATCTAATTCCTTTTAAACAATAAATATTATAGCCGGTATATTTCTACACTGAACCATTTATCTCACAAGAAAAAATAGAACTCATACTTATGATTTTACTGGGGATGAAAGCTTCGCTNTTGTTCAAATGTATGTTAGCTCAACCGGTTGCCTAAAATTGAACACATTATAACCATAATAGGTAATACCGAACTACCATTTAGAAGAACTGTGTTGCACACAGTGGGTGTCATCATCTAAGTGATGCAATGTACAACCTGGAATAACGCAATCGGGACAAATTTCATTTGTTTTTGTCATACTACCTTTCATAATTACCTTTTATTCTTTAATTTTGCTACCTTCCCTCGCTGTAGATACCCGTAGCTTCAAATCTAATTCCTTTTAAACAATAAATATTATAGCCGGTATATTTCGACACTGAACCATTTATCTCACAAGAAAAAATAGAACTCATACTTATGATTTTACTGGGGATGAAAGCTTCGCTTGGCTATTATGAGAGTATGACTCTCCTAAAATCTAACCACGTGTGCGATATTGTATCTATTGGAAACTCCGTTTCGATTCCTGTCATCCTATTCGTTGCTTTCGTTGATATCAAAACAAAAACTTTTCATCTCAAGGTAAAGCTAACCTTGCTTTCATGCTAACGAGTAAATCAATCATTGCTTTCCTTCTATCCACCCTCCAAAGGGTGAATTTGAATGAGGTTTTCAAATGCAAATCAAACTAAAATATAGCCAAAATTCCATTTCAATTTCTACCCATTCAGTTTCCTCACTTGGTGGCCTTAATAATATCACAATGCGCAATAATGGTTATGACCGATGTCCCTTCACCTCTCTTGAATACCAGATCGCATTCATGAATTTTGTTAATGATCAATGTCAGAACCAACCCCTGCCACCCATATAAGTTGTATCAATTCCACCAAAAACTCTTCCACTGTGACGATAGGCCGGTTCAACGCAACTCCCAATCGGTACCCTTAGATAACTCATGATTCCCTAAGCTTTCCCTAAATTCTTCCTCCTTTCACTTATGCCACCTGGTTCTAGTTATCCCCGATCCCTAAGATCTTCGAACGATTTGGTCTACTTCGCAAAAAGTTTTGCCATATTCAATTTTCATATTTCGTCTCTGCTCGAATTATTAAAACAGAGTTGTTACACTTTATAATTTTAAACAATTAATCACATTTTAAATTCTGTCAACAAAAGTTGATGATATTAAAAAATACAATTAGAATGGGTGGAGTTATGTAAACAAAATAAATTCATGAATAAAATCATAAATAAATATATGAAGAAAATCCAATTGAAATTTACTTGCTAGTTGTTTCAGAAATATTATAAATATGAACTAGGTTTAGCTATAAACACATTATGACGAGTAAAATTGACCATTTCTATACGGGAATTAAGTGGTTTATAGTCTAAGACAGTTTTGGTAGTACGAAAGTAGTTGCTACTCATGAGAAATGTTGCGTAGGTTTGAAAATTTCAGCCTTAAAGTAACCATATTCTTCGGTTGGATTTCTGGAAATTTTCCTGTATTCGAGCCATTCAACAATAACCTNAGCCTTAAAGTAACCATATTCTTCGGTTGGATTTCTGGAAATTTTCCTGTATTCGAGCCATTCAACAATAACCTGTTTGAATTCAAATGTTTTTCGCTCCCTTTTATGTTTGCATTTCTGTTTCTTCTTTTTGACTTCGTAATTGTTGTCATCTATGTGTATGTTACTCATGGCTACTATGGAACAAGTAAACTATCACGCTTTCTTGTAGTCTACGCTTTCATGTTTCAATTTTATGGAATATATATTGCCCTAAGGGTAGTTTCAATTGGTTTTGTTTCGAAGGCAGTAGAAGTTATTAATTTCGTTTATTCTTATCCGAAAATATCTACCAACGGGAAAATGTTTATGTTGTATTTGACGAACCAGTTACTTTTCGTCACTGGACATGTTTTCACCATGATTGAATACTACGTTTTTGGTGGAAATAAAGATTTAGTAAATATTAAGGTTAGCTATTGGAAGGAGATTTGCATAGTTGGCATAATCATTGATGACCTAATCGTATATTTATCCATGTGTTATGTAGTTTCAATAATTTTTTTACTTAGAGGAATATGTCGCAGCTTGTAAATTAATTTTTTAATAAAACATGGCTTTTCATTTAGTATTCACTCTTGTAAGCTACAGAAAAAATTTTTTTTGCTCGATGGGCTTTCTAGAATTTATAGGAAGGTTCGAAAGAAAATTGTTTTTTCGAACAGTAGAAACAGTTAAAAATATGGGTACGTAAAACTATCTCTTTGTCTCAGTGGCTGAGGTAGAGGAGAGGTGTGAGTGTTGGACTCTAGTTGCTGGTGTCGGGTTCGATTCCAGGTGTTGTCTTAAATTTTTTTGTAAAAATTTTTTTTCAATAATTAAATACAATTAAATATTAAATTATATATTATATATTATAAATTATAATATATAATATATAAATATTATATTATAAATTATATATTAAATACAATTAATACATGAAATATATGGGATAGTGCGGGAGAAATGCGGGAGGGATGCGAGAAATGACGTGAGGGATGTAGGATAGTGCAGGATAGCTTCGGGAATGGCTGGAAGGAATGTGGGATAGTGCGGAAGGGATGCGGGAATTTACAGGAGGGATGTGGGATAGTGAGGAAGGGATGCGGGGATTGACGGGAGACATGCGGAATATATGGGGAGAGATGCGGTATAGTGCAGTTGGATGCGGGTATGGACGGGTGGGATGTGGGATAGTGCGGGAATGGATGGGAGGGATGCGGGAATTGACAACAGAGATGTGGGATAGTGAGGGAATGGATGGGATGGATGCAAAAATTTACGGAAGGTATGCGGAATAGTGCGGGAATGGATGGGAGGGATGCGAAAATTTACGGAAGGTATATGGGATAGTGCGGGAATAGATGGGAGGGATAGGAAAATTTACGGAAGTTACGAGGGGTAATGCGGGAATAAATGGGAGGGATGCGAAAATTGACGGGAGGGATGTGGGATAGTGCGGGAATGGATGGGAGTGATGTGTAAATGTGCGGAGGAAATACAGAAATGGACGGGAGGTATGCGGGTTAGTGCAGGAGGATGCGGGCATGAATGAGAAGAACACAACATTATGAGAGATAAGGCGGAAGGANAGTGCAGGAGGATGCGGGCATGAATGAGAAGAACACAACATTATGAGAGATAAGGCGGAAGGAATGCTATTTCCTCCGCACTATCACACATCCCTCCCATCCATTCCCGCACTATCCCACATACCTTCCGTAAATTTTTGCATCTCTCCCATCCATTCCCGCACTATCCCACCCGTCCATACCCGCATCCAACCGCACTATCCCGCATTTCTCCCCATATATTCCGCATGTCTCCCGTCAATCCCCGCATCCCTTCCTCACTATCCCACATCCCTCCTGTAAATTCCCGCATCCCTTCCGCACTATCCCACATTCCTTACAACCATTCCCGAAGCTATCCTGCACTATCCTACATCCCTCACGTCATTTCTCGCATCCCTCCCGCATTTCACCCGCACTATCCAATATATTTCATGTATTAATTGTATTTAATATATAATTTATAATATAATATTTATATATTATATATTATAATTTATAATATATAATATATAATTTAATATTTAATTGTATTTAATTATTGAAAAAAAAATTTTACAAAAAAATTTAAGACGACACCTGGAATCGAACCCGACACCAGCAACTGGAGTCCAACACTCACACCTTTCCTCTACCTAAGCCACTGAGACAACGAGATAGTTTTACGTACCCATATTTTCAACTGTTTCTACTGTTCGAAAAAATAATTTTCTTTCGAACCCTCCCATAAATTCTAGAAAGCCCATCCAACAAAAAAAAATTTTTTCTGTAGCTTACAAGAGTGAATACTAAATGAAAAGCCATGTTTTATTAAAAAATTAATTTACAAGCCGCGACATATTCCTCTTTAGTACGAATATTATAGGAATATTTGATGAGTTTTGTATTCGATTTGAAATCAATTCCAAACCTCAGGAATGTCACTTTGCTGAGCAACCAGAAATTTATTATGGTGGTCGATTGCTGGAATATAGAAATACTAAAATACTAAAAGTTTTTGCTAATGAATTTTTAAATATAAAATCTGTATTCGAGGATTTCAATATATTGGCTGGATTATACACATTTATTCTAATTTTTCAACAAGCTACATATGNATCTGTATTCGAGGATTTCAATATATTGGCTGGATTATACACATTTATTCTAATTTTTCAACAAGCTACATATGGTGTTATCTGTATTTATGAATTTCCTGAAGCGAAATACACCTATATAGTAATTCTGTACTTCACGAAGTCAATTATTTTAATTCTCAGCTTGTCATATTTAGGATCATTTATGGCATCATCGGTAAGTTTTAATTTTTATTAAATATCACTTGTTGTTCTAATATATAAAGTTTTAGTACATTAACATATTCTATCAAATAATTTCATTATGGCATTACAATATACAATGCAAATAAAAAAATGTTTAAACAACTCATTAGGTTGTTCGGGCTCAAGATCGTTTAAGAGCAACCTTATTTACCTTCAAGTTAGAGAATACGTTGGAAAGGGATAAATGTTGTAAATACTCGGTAGGTATGTCTGCTTTCATCAATTTTATTTCTAACATTTAACTAAAATTATCTTCTAGGTTGAAAATGTTCCAATGTATATAATTTCGTGGAATTGGGAATTTTGTGCTAAAGGGCTATTTACTATCATATCATTATTAACTGCGGTGAGTACGCTCGCTTATACAATGCTATTTGTTAAATTATTATAATTTAAATCCCTTTACAGATACTTTCCACATCTATGACCTACGTTATACTTTTACTGTAACTAAAGTTATCCGAAATTAACACTCAAGACGGTATTGCGGTTAATAAAACCAATCTAGCATCACTTTTAGCTAGAACATAAACCTGGATCTAAGGTCGATAACTGATTGTGTTAAGTTTAGACAACAGTGTTTTTTTTTCAAACAATTTGTGCATGTTGATAGAAAGCAACTTATTACTTATTATTCAAACAGGCTCCTAATTCAAAACCCCAGGTATCATCTTTTACACCTAAAGCTTTTGCGACGTCACCAGTTGGTAACTGACGCATTCATGACAAAAGCAACACAATTACATTGAAGTAAATAGCTAAGGTAGCAACTCTGTACGTCTTTGTATATNGCATTCATGACAAAAGCAACACAATTACATTGAAGTAAATAGCTAAGGTAGCAACTCTGTACGTCTTTGTATATTAACCAATTTTGTAGTTATCTGAAAAATCGTTACATTACAAATACGTCACATGCCTTCTTCGACAGATAGAAGAACAAACAAGAAATACGAAAGTTTCCTCTTATTACTGAATTCTGGATATCTTCATACACATTAGTGGAATTTGATTACATCTCAGCAGCTGGGAAAATTTTTCAGACCTGTTTTATGCCATTTTTANCATACACATTAGTGGAATTTGATTACATCTCAGCAGCTGGGAAAATTTTTCAGACCTGTTTTATGCCATTTTTAGATCCACAAACTGTAGAATTTATCCAACTCCGGAGAGGTAGTAGAAAGTTTTCGTTGTGCAGTAGCTTCCTCCCCAGTAGATTTGATGCTTCCAGGGTTCATTGTAGTGAGACTCCAATGCACATTATAATTATAAATTTTATTTATNCATACACATTAGTGGAATTTGATTACATCTCAGCAGCTGGGAAAATTTTTCAGACCTGTTTTATGCCATTTTTACATCCACAAACTGTAGAATTTATCCAACTCCGGAGAGGTAGTAGAAAGTTTTCGTTGTGCAGTAGCTTCCTCCGCAGTAGATTTGATGCTTCCAGGGTTCATTGTAGTGAGACTCCAATGCACATTATAATTATAAATTTTATTTATNGCAGTAGATTTGATGCTTCCAGGGTTCATTGTAGTGAGACTCCAATGCACATTATAATTATAAATTTTATTTATTTCATTGACAATGCATAAATTGCCAGGAGGTGTTAGTAATACAGCTTAATGTTTTCCATGAGTCCTAAATTTGCTGAGTCAGAGTAACTTACTGTGGTATTAATAAAGGACTTCTTGACTTGAGTAACAATACGTGATTGGCTAATAACAGGTCTGAGCTCGTACCTATACTTGGATTTGCTTTGTATTAACAATCAAATCCAGTCACCTACTCAGTTTAGCCTAAGTAAGACCACTTGCCGAATATATATTGCCTTATCCGTACCTGACATATGTTAAAAAATATGACAAGCGCAATTTGCAGTGAATTTGACATCGAAGATTGAATTTTGTAACCACACAGGATGTGTCGATTAACACGGCATGCATTGGTACTAAGTCTTCCTACGCGATTTCCTTTTCTTACCATCATCATTTGCATATTAATCAAATCAATTAATAAAATTTACCATCATAGTGGATTCTCGTAGCCCTCCCTTGGATTCCCCACAGCACCCCCGTGGGTTCCGGCAGGCCATCCGTGGGTTCCCGCAGCCCCCACGGATTCCCGCAGCCCTCCCGGGGGTCTCCGCAGCCCTCCTTTTTTAAGCTTTTTTAGGTTTGAAGGTATGCCAGTTTTTAAGGACAATTTTTGGTTTTATTTTAGGTTTTTTAAAGTTTTCTTTAGATTTTTATTTTTTTTTTAAGGTTTTTTATAGGTTTGTTTTAGGTTTTTTCAGTAGCATACCTTCAAACCACTTGCTAATCTGTTTTCCAAAATATCCAGACAATCTAAACTCATTTTATCTATTTTTTAACAAAGCACAATAGTCCAAATAATACTACTGAACCTTACTTGGAAAATCCTAAGTAAACTTTGTTTTTAAGTACAAAGTCATACCTAGGTTTTGATTTGTAATACAAATCTAAATACAAGGTACGACTTATCAAATACTTAAGTACAACTTTTTACTTCAGTATCAGCTTGAACTTGAACATTAATTCTTAATATGAATTTTTCTAATCCAATCACACACTCTTACTTAAGTACGGTTTATTAATATGGCAGTTACTCTAGAAGTCATGACTGACTCTCTAAACCTTGAGGGCCGACTGTCGTAGTCGCGACTTTTGTGAGTGGACTCTGACTACTGAATCATTTAATATAAAATGTGCAAAACCGCTTTGACAGCCTAAGAGAAAAATTTTATCATTTAATGGTAAAAGTAGAAGAGAAAAAATAAGGAAAATACGTCCGATATGTTTATTTGCACACGTTCGAAAAGAGTCACGATTCCCAAGTCTGGGAGTGGACTTACAGAGTCATAATTCTGACTTCCAACCGCACAGGTGTCCAGATTCAGTTAAAATGACTCACTTCTTGTAAAAAACTTGTGAGTAACAGTCATGAGAGTCAGATTTAGAGTCGTGGGGAATACATATTTATTACTCATCTCTGTACAATTTAGGTGCAACCAAATTAAATTATTTTATTTTATTAACTGGTTTCATGGATCTTCTAAAAGTTAACACTAAACATATATGATGTCACTAAGAAGCTTCGGCAACATGGTAAATGATAGGTAGCATTTCCCATCACCGCACATTGCCCATAATCCTTAAAATGTTTAGAATTTAACTTGAATCGTTAGTTTGGAGATTTTTATTATTATTGTAATACTGATCCATACAGCTTACGCCCACTCAGCGGATTTTCAACATGATTTTAATTATAATGTGGATTTCTAGTTCGAATTCTATTTGACAATGATTGTTACTTTTATTATATAAATCTAACCTAATTTAATAGGCCTAATTTCCTATTAAAATAGTGCATGATTTACTAATCATTCCTAAATTATATGCGTGGTAGCTTTACCTTTCTTTACCTGAGTTAATTCCGTAAAACTCCATCAAAAATAACAATGTTCAAGTCAATGGCTGTTGTTACCGATTCAATAGAGATGATGAGTGTCTTGTGTGTTTCGTTATTTTCCGTCAGTTTATGTATCTCCAACTGACGTTGGAGTTTGCTCTTTTTGATAGTTAAATTCAAAATTTGCTGGTGTGATTGCTTCACGGGAAAAGCTCCTTTGATTTTATCGAGCAGGGAGTCGGTTGTGGCAAAACTGGCACCAATGGTGACAGAGTTCATAAAACCATGTTGTGCAATGGCCTAGATAATGTTTTCAATCACTGACACGACTGAATTTGCTTCGAAAGTCACTTATATGCAGATGAACATGAGCAAAACTATTAGTCTGATACTGTAAAAATAAAATTACATTTGCTAGAGAGGGTGGTTAATAATCTGTTAAGCACGTGGTATTGTTACTTAAATAAACCGGGGAACTGGTTTTCCAAACATTGTTAGGAATGAGGTCTTCGCCCTAACGATAGATAAGAGATCTGAACAAATTCAATAAATGATACAAAATATTCTTAGGTTCTACTTTTCACGCACATTGTATTTCTAATTCCCATAACAGTTGCATTGTTAACGGCGAACGGCGAACAGAGAAACTGTGATGTGGATTATTCGATAGACCGAATGTCCGTCGGTTTGTCTGGATCTCTTATGCACTTTGATGGCCACGTAAAATAGCAGCTTTGAGTCACTTATGTCACATTAGATGTTTAGATTAGAATAAGTTAATGAATTTTTGCCCATTCAATTAAAGTAACTTACTTTATGTTCCATGATTACTTAAAGAATAGTTCACTGATTATTTTTGATGAATAGTGCAAAATGCACATTTGCTACAAAGCGTCGGGGTTTTTTTCTTTAATATGATAATCTCGACTCTAATTAAGTCATGTGATACTTTTGTCTACTTTCTGTGTACTTAGTCAATTAAAATGGCGCGCCAGCGAATTTAACCGCAAGATATATTAGACGAGATCTGTATGTCAGTTTAGTAAAACCGTAGCTTAAAAAATAGTTTAAAGCAAAAAAAACTCGTATTTGTGCACAAATTTTTCACTGCATTTGGATTAATCGAGTAATCTGGCACTTTCTAAATTAAGATAATTTCAAATGTTTCTGCAGTAATTTGGCAGCCATTATTTGCATTCGAATTGGTGAATTTTAGTTTACAACCCGAAAATTTTTCAACGCCTAAGATTTGGGTATTTCCCAGATTGAATAATTTTTGAAAATTTCTAATGTAATTTGATTACCAACCGTAATTTCTTCCGTCGAAATTAATGAAGTTTAGTTCCTAATACGGAATTTTCGTAATATCCGTATTGGGTATTTTCTAAATTGACTAATTGTAAAAAATTCATGACCAAATTTGTCATCCATTCGTCGTTTTATACATTCAAATTGTTCAGCTTTACTTTGTCCCCTGAAATTTTGATAATGCCCATGTTAGAGTATCTCTTAAATTGACAAATTTTGAAAATCCCTGTCCAAATTTTGATGAATTTATGAAAAAAATTTACGAATAGAAAATTTTTTTGTTCTATTCGTAAAAAATCAAAAATCAATTGTATCTCTTCACTAAAGGTCAATACTACTATTTTGAGCTTCAACTATTCCTATTTTGGCTATCCTTTTACCACTAGCCTTTCGGATTAGTGTTAGTTATTTATCGTGATTCTGATGACTCAACGTCAAAATAATTCCAAATACGTGAAAAGACAATCAAAAAGAAATTTTTTTTTCTTCTATGATTGGAAGCAGCTGTCATCTTACAGAGCCAGATAATACTGACTGTCTTGATTTATTCAACTTGTTGGACGTCCGATTATATGACGTGTTATATTGTGGAAAATTAAACAAACAAAACTCTCCGTCTTTCATTACATGATGATCGCAATGAGCGCATGATTATTTTCGCTCCGAATTTGTACTTTTCGTTTTTATATTTATCTTAAATATGGTTTTATATGTTAGTGCTGGTTTCATTCAACTCACTATTTCATCCACTCATCCAACTCACCACCATTAAAGATATAATGTTAATTTTTTTCCAAAAGGTTTATTCCTGATGGTGTGCAAAGAGAATATCAAGGAAAACAAAAAGAATTTTTAATACCCATACTGAGTATTCCCTAGGATTATTAAGACAACTATACAGTGTGTTCAAATAAGAAGGCGAAATTTTTGAGAAATGATTTTGCGGAAAATCAAAAATTGATTCTGTCACTTTTTCACACATTATGAATTGCTCAAGTTACTGAAAACCGTTGTTACGTAAGTTTAGTTAAATTATCTTAGGTTAAAAATTGTAGCGCTAGCCTAATTTTAAAAAGTTTTAAAAACTGTAGTTCCGGATTTTCGCCTTATTTGAACACCCTGTAAATTTATCATGAATACTCTGGTTCTCTATTAGTTTGAGTGGAAATAAATTTATTCCAAGCTTGAAATTTCAAACACCTTATCTGAAAAAACAGTATGTCAACCGTACTTACGTTTTTAATAACAAATACCAGCTAGACTTGGGCTTTAAAATTCTTGTATTTTGTTCTCATGTTNTAATTTTAAAAAGTTTTAAAAACTGTAGTTCCGGATTTTCGCCTTATTTGAACACCCTGTAAATTTATCATGAACACTCTGGTTCTCTATTACTTTGAGTGGAAATAAATTTATTCCAAGCTTGAAATTTCAAACACCTTATCTGAAAAAACAGTATGTCAGCCGTACTTACGTTTTTAATAACAAATACCAGCTAGACTTGGGCTTTAAAATTCTTGTATTTTGTTCTCATGTTNGCCGTACTTACGTTTTTAATAACAAATACCAGCTAGACTTGGGCTTTAAAATTCTTGTATTTTGTTCTCATGTTTCCATCTTATTAGCTTGGAAACTTAAGTATCACTTTGCAAGCACTCCCAGGTTAGAATTTTGTACTGCTCAGATAGTGAATGTGGTTGTTGTGCATAAAAAGTTCTGCTTATCTTTGAATTTATAGTGTAACTTCGGATATGCCGAAAGTCGAGGTATCGGAATATTTTGTTTTTATAAGCGAAAATCATGTGTGTACGGCAAACAAACAAAGTAGGGAATAACTTTTTCGTCTTAGTCGAAGTTGACAATAATTCAAAATTGTTAGTTATTCTGCAATCAAAAAGATATATATACCTACTTCATTTCGGTATCTCATTTCTACGTTTGAAACACGCGAGATATGGGTTTTTCATAAATTTTGTTAAAAATATAAAGTTTCTTTCTGAATTCGTTAATTATATATAGATCGTGTTAACCGTTGCAACAAGTATGTGGACTATATATTAGTATTATATGAAAGCGATTGTCTTAACCAAAGGANTCGTGTTAACCGTTGCAACAAGTATGTGGACTATATATTAGTATTATATGAAAGCGATTGTCTTAACCAAAGGAATTGCTTAGTTCAATCCCGTTTAGTCGTTACATTTATACATAAATTCCCTTTGTCTATTAGAATTCCAATATTAGTAATCCAATTGGTTTATGCGAGTGTTAATTTTATCCCAAATAGCAAGNTCGTGTTAACCGTTGCAACAAGTATGTGGACTATATATTAGTATTATATGAAAGCGATTGTCTTAACCAAAGGATTTGCTTAGTTCAATCCCGTTTAGTCGTTACATTTATACATAAATTCCTTTTGTCTATTAGAATTCCAATATTAGTAATCCAATTGGTTTATGCGAGTGTTAATTTTATCCCAAATAGCAAGTTACGTTCAAAGTACAGATATATAAGCTGGTAGTATAAACTGATTTTTATGGTAATTCTAAATTTAACTCTAATCGCTGACTTGAAAAATTAGGAGGTAGTTGACGCGTAATAAAATAATATTTATGCCAAACGGATTATTTTATTACCATCACACCACCATTCTCACGTTCTACTATCTATACATTCGAATGATACNCCACCATTCTCACGTTCTACTATCTATACATTCGAATGATACTGCAACATCTAAAAGTGACAAATTCAACAGCTACATAAGAGACATACATATTCAGAAAGTGAATATTGAGCACCGAACACAAAATAAAATGCACCATTTCAAAACTTTTCAATCCCATCCAAAAAAAAAATTTTTTTCAAAATTTTAGTAACTTAGTATCAGATTCAGCACATCATTTTATTCCAATGAGCAAACATAATTTGATAACTATTCAATTGACTTTCTTATAAATCCGCTTGCATTCGACGTTGGGTGCATGTAAGGTCAATGTCATTTCATCCCCAGAAATTTCTCTGTATGATACAAGATCAGCTCCATTGGCCGTTTGAGTATGCTTCAACTTATTATCTGTCTCCAGAGTGATCACAGACTGATGGTGAAAAAAAAAGTTAACCAGAGTACAAAAAATAATAATAAAGGAAGTGGTCAATTTGTAGCTTACCGTGCATGACCGTCCATCTGCAGTTTCTTCTTTGAATTCTTTTCCGAGTTCAAATTTGATTTCAGTATTCTTGAATGTACTGCTGGTTTTAATATGGAATTCATCACCTACTTGTGATATGGTGGTAGAAGGCTTCAGTTTTGTCGCAATTACTCGAGTTGCAAATCCAACACCTATTTTATGAAAAGAAAAGTAATAAAGAGGAACTAAAAGTTGTTAAAAATGAGTAGAAATATTAAATATAATAATTAAATATAATAAATAAATAAGTTTATTAATATACTTACCAATTGCTTCCATATACTCGTCAAACTTATCACTAGAAACGAGTTCATACTTTCCAATAAAATTTGCCATGATAACTTCAACTTAATCGATTCTATATAAAAATAAGTAAAACTATTATCACAAAAAGTATCAAATAACCCAATTCAATTGATATTTTTATTAAAAATTTGTGAATTTGTGAATACTATAGACGGTTAATAACAAATGCTATGCAACCGGATCCTAATGTCTCTAAAAATCCCAATAAATTCTAACTATGATATTAAAAATATAACCAGAAAAAAAAATATTACCTTGTAAGCTGAACAAATGAAAAGTAAAGTCTGGAAATGAGCAAATGAGAATAAATGTTGGTATGAATGAGTAACTTACTCCGTAGAAAGGATAATTGAAGAAATAGAACAGACACATCGACGTCACTAATGGAAATAGAAATTTTGTTCATATTCTGTAACCCCTATACATCACCCGTTCTCTATGGTAGCTACGTGATCAGTTTCTCCTAAGCATATCTGCTTTTATAATTTTAAATCCTAAAATAAGAAGAAATTGTATTAAATCCTGTCTCAAACGCTTATGTTAATGGGGTGAATGTCTAGACTAATTAATTGTGAAACATTTGATAGTACTGTATTAAATACAGTATGTTCCAGACGAAATCTGACTTGAAAAAGTGAACAATTAATAAAAATGTATAGTACGAACTGAAGTTGTTTGCAAAAAAAAAACAGATGGTTTTATACTTTAACCGTGAAGCCAGTCTAGATGATGGTCAACCATGAATTGAAATTTAAAAAAAAANACAGATGGTTTTATACTTTAACCGTGAAGCCAGTCTAGATGATGGTCAACCATGAATTGAAATTTAAAAAAAAAAAATTTTTTTTATTTGATTAGAGAAACTTAATCAGATTTTTGTGGGAACGTGTTGTACAGTAGCAATCATATTAAAGTTATGCAGGACTAGCATAATGTGCATACGACAACTTGCTCTATGTAAACAACTTCCGTACGTAAAACATAGCATTCGACGGTAATAATATAATGATAGACACCATATTGGTGATGAAACCAGATTTTTATATCTTGATTTGATCCGTTATATTTAATATGGGTGCATAATTTGTTACTAATGTAAGAACAACGAATATATGATATATGATAATTGAGTCTCCCACCTCATTATTAGATTCAATACTCTTTTTATAAGACTCAATATCCTTATTTGATTGGTTGACTAGTGTTATCCTTATGCCTCTTATCTAACACAGAAATAAAAAGAACCCAAATTGACTAGTACATCCCATGTCTCAAGTTGAAAGGTGAAAAATTACCAAAATAAACTACTTTGACTAAAAACATCTGATACATAACCTTGAAGAAAAAACTTACAGAATAAAAATTTGAACAAAAGTGTGCTATCATTTAACAAATTGAAAAAAAAAATTATTTTAGGAATCACAATTCACAATATAAATTTTAAAAAGAAGGAATAAAAAACTAGTTATAATGATACATCTGCTTTTTTTAAATTTATTTGCCGTATAATTAATAAAAAATATTGAGATGTCGTCGGGTGAAAATGTGAGTCACACTTCCCCAACGTTTAAGAATTTAAATGTTTCGTACGTATGGTTTTAGGTGTAAAATAACCAATTCACATATTTTGAAATAACAATGAAAATAACAGATTATGAAATAGTGACGCTAATTTTGCTATATTATCTTGGTGACATATTCTATCACCTGTACTAATTTCCTTTTCTTCTTGGAATATAGCAGCCTAACTCAAAGTAATGCTAGCGAAGTATTTTAATCGCTTACAAAGATTTAATTTTACAAATCACAAAATTTGGTTAAATAATTTAAGCCAGCTGTCGACAGCTTTAAAATAAATATCGTGTTTCTTATAAATAAGTTTTCTTCTTTTTTTCAACTATGGGTTGGTTCTACGTGGTCTTCCAAAACCCAGCTTGCAAAGGTCCGTTAGCAACTGTCCACAATGCTACTTGGTTTTTATTTGTTTCGGTTCAGTCATACATCGTGATCCGTCATTCGATAGGAATTCAACCTAAATTTCGTGATAAATTAAATAACCTTACAAGTTGTATTTTAAATTTTGATTGGGTATATTACAGTTAACTAAATAATAGAAACTAAGAATAATTTTGGGAACAGTTGGATGAATGAAAAAAAAATAAATTAACTGCTTCCTGTCCTTTTAGTATTTCTATGACTAATGATAAGTACATAATCAAATCTCGACTATATTTAGCACAAATTGGTAATAAACTAAAATGCCGTCAAATAACATTGAACAATGGTGTGACTTTGGCCACTTTCAGGTGAAATATGTTTGCTTGTCACCTTTTTGAAAAATAATCAAATAAAGCAAGTAAAAACTGAACAAAATAGAACAACGAATTTAGAATGGTTGCAGCAGTTTGAACGATTAGAATTCATCGTGTTTAATGTTATCAAATTTTTGTTAAAAATTACTAAGTTTTACCAAATATTCTTAGCTGACAAACTTCTGCTATAGGTGAGTACTCAAATATTTTAACTCATTTCTGGATATACTAAAGCAGAGTACATTGATATAATAGAATATATTATATGCCTTTCAAAATAAATGTCTAATTTTGTAACAATTAGTATTTTTATAAAATAGTTTACAATTTTCTGCCATGCGTGGATTGATTTATTGGACAGTTGAATTAAACTGATAATTAATTTCACTTGTCGTAAATACTAAGCACTTTGAACCAAATAGCATTTATGTTGAGTTTCACAAATATACGAGTATTAAGTACATCAAGTTTCAAGTGGCAAAGTAGAGATGTGACCCCCAGACAACATCAAAGTTGTAATTATATTTTATCCAATGGAGTGAGTTCCGAAAACCTTGTACCTCATTGGGTAGCATGGGAGGAAGTCGATGAAACTTTAATGATTTGTTCGGGTTATATCTTATACCTTTCGGCTTGGTGACTTCAAACTTGGCACACTCATTAGGATATTTTGTTATAATGCAATGGTAAAAACATTTTGGTGATGCGGAAGTGGGTTAAGTGCAAATCAAAATGCTCAAATATTTTGAATTTTAGTATAATTTGTAATGTTCTGATTTAATGTGGCACTAACTATCGTTGCATAAGTGTAAACTAGTCTGTTGTCGTCCTTGACTCATTCAGTTAACTTTTAAGTTAAAATATTTGTTTTTTTATTGCTGGTAAAATTTAACCGTAAATCAACCCTATAAATGATCAAATATAAAAAAGCTTTCGCTAAAAAATTCAACCAAAAATTTCCCTAAATTCCTAGGTTCTGTAAAAATTAGTGCACAGATTTATACACATGATTCTTGATANTAAATGATCAAATATAAAAAAGCTTTCGCTAAAAAATTCAACCAAAAATTTCCCTAAATTCCTAGGTTCTGTAAAAATTAGTGCACAGATTTATACACATGATTCTTGATAAAAATCAATTAAAATGATGCTTAGTTTTATGATAGAATCGACCAACACTGACCAAAGTGGGTTGAATATACGGGCTGACAGAGCAACATCAATTAATTAAACGTACTTCTGCAGCAACGCAATTGGCATTTAAAAATGTTGTCCTGGTCGCATAGTTTATTTGGAGACATTATTTTATTTTGTTAGTATAACAAACGACGGTATTAACAAATTTGCAAATAATTGTGAGAATAAATGAGCTGCATGTTCTGTATGAAAACCAAATTCACATTATGAAAACTAAATTAATTTGAGTATCAGTCTACGAAGAAGCTAAAATAAAATTTCAATTCGATAACATAAAGCTTAAGGTGCTAATCTAGGTCCAATATTCCATTACTTTCCATATTTCTTACCATCTGTTGCTAGTATCAATAGACACTGAGAGGCAAACATTTATGTACATTAGAGAAGACTTTGCGTCTCAAATGTGTCACTTTATTTAAAAATTGTCTATGTATGTTAGATACCTGCACTGCATCTTACAAATTTGACATATCCCGATAAAATAATGTAGAAAACAGATTACATAAAAGGAATTATGTAGTTATTCTATTTTTTCCAGAAGCATTTTCTTACTCAAAATAGGATTGGCTAATAAAATACTCGAATTATTCACGCTTCTATTTAGAATGATAAAATTTTAATTTTAAGTTTAAGTTTAATTCAGCTATGGATCATGCTGAAGATTTTCACAAACTATGATGACAGAAGTGATAAACAGGAATGAAAAAAAAATATTTTTTTTTATTAAATTTTTTTTTCAAATTTAACTGCATAATGTGAAAAAAGCAATTTCTACTGTTGCAGAAAAATCATTTGATTTTGAGTCAGTTGAATTGCAAATGGAAATATAGTTAAGAGTGAAATTCAAGCTAAATGAAAAACGATGTAATGAATTCTAAGAATTTTTTATATTTAGTAATATGAAGCGATATGAAATACGATAGACAGCTTGTTAGTATGATACATAGCAAAAAAACTTGCAAAAATTCACTTTGGTGATTCGATACAAAAAGATTAACAAAATCTACACTTGGTTGGAGATTTGTTGTCAGTTTATGACTTCTGAAGGTCAAAATCTTGAACGTATTTTCCAAAGTTCCATTTAATCATAGTTGGGGATGATGATAAGTAGCAACTTGCTGAGTTCTCTGTTAGCCAAACCGTAATCACATGCACAAGAATGTAGCCTGTGACCTCTGGNAAGTAGCAACTTGCTGAGTTCTCTGTTAGCCAAACCGTAATCACATGCACAAGAATGTAGCCTGTGACCTCTGGACGTCAAGCCAAAAAGAGTATTTCCCTGAGTCCCATATATGCATTATTTGATTGATAGTATCCTAGATATTCACCAATTTACAGAGGAAAGCAGCAGAAATATGTACACAAAAATATAAAAAATTTTCTAAACACCATTAAAGTATTATACAGGTAAAAGTATTTAACTGATTGATGAAATTNGTATTAGACACCACCCCCTACCTGAATTAGGAGTAATCAAAAGGTTTTCTATGGGTATGTTGGGTAAGCTTAAATCCATAACCTTGGGGTTTTTCTTCTCCAATAATCCTGAATTGGGGTCCTGGACGTCAAACCAAAAAGAGTATTTCCCTGAGTCCCATATATGCATTATTTGATTGATAGTATCCTAGATATTCACCAATTTACAGAGCAAATATGTACATAAAAATATAAAAAATTTTCTAAACACCATTAAAGTATTATACAGGTAAAAGTATTTAACTGATTGATGAAATTTGTTATCTCTTACATGAAAATTGCTCAGAAAAAATACATCTACCAAAATAGTGAAGCGTAAGTCAATGTTATGAAAGCACGTTAGCGGTTCCCGTCGTATCTACTAGATTGGTCACTTAAATCATTGTTTTTATTATCAAACCTCAAATAAAATTATATATTTGCTGCATTTATACCCCATATTCCTTTGTTTCCATATTTGTACATTGGCTATCTGTTGCACGTAGAAATTCATTTGCCTTGCAAAATGAATAACTTATGCTCAAAATTTAGAGGCTCACCACAAGAACAGCTTACTCTGCATCATATAAATGGGTTAAGATTTTTTCTTGTTTATAACCAAAAAAACTAGCAACAAAACAAATAGTTCGACTGAAATACTGACTAATAAAAGAATAAGCCAAATTCATCTATGGGCTCTCCTATGTTTTCTAATCTTATATCTCACATTTTCATATTTCAGACAATTTTCCAAAATTAAATTTAAGTTTGAAGTTATCAATCTATTTTCAACTTTACTTCAATGCTATATCTTGGAACCTTTTCTTACTCTGTCTGGCAAGTCCCAAAGCAATATGAACTAAAATGGATACTGGCTACCGTGAGAAGTTGTACTCACTTACATCACCAGAATTATTGTTAAAATATACGATGAGAAACGGGTTGGAAACATACTTTCAAGGCAATCATTTTATGCGGTCAGAGAATTTAGGTCAACAATTCTTCATCTTTGCGACTGAATCCGAAATTTATTTGAGAAACAAGGTAAGCAATACTCGACATTTCCGATTCCAAAGTTTTGCTTAGTAAAGCGAAAATTCCATCAGAGTTACTAACGATTATCAAATTGCCAGCGTAACGGAAGTAGCGTCTTCTTCCCGCTTTTACAGTTGCCATAAATTTTTAATATCTCTCATATTGCGGATATATTGTCCTTGTGGTGAGCCACTTAGTCAGTAGTATCACAAAATTCCAACTGCAAATTGACAAAATCTGATTGCAGCCAAAAGAAACACTTGTACTTAAGTAAACAAGATTGGAGACCTTGTACGTCATCCTAGGAATTAATTTCAAAAACATTTGAGAAATATTATTATGAATATATCTAGTTCAAGAACAGTAATAGCTTTGCATCTATCAATACAATTGTTCCCGGTAACAAATATATATTTTCAATACATACATACATTGTTATACATTTTCTTCAAAAAATATTCAGTTTATAATGTTCGTAAAGTCTATTTTAATACTGTGTACATCTAGTTTTGTATTCGCACATTTTCCTGAAACACTCGAAGCAATCAATGATTGGCAGACTTCCGTGGGTATGAAACCAATTAAAGAAATCATCGATTGGGTAAATCAACTCAAAAATGTTTCTCATTAAATCTGTGTTCATAATACAAAATGAGTAAAAACCTCATAGAAATAGGACTTGGGTTCATAATATGCCGCTGTGCAGCATTTATTATTATGTGGATTCCCGTAGCTACCCATATGATGGATTCTTTAATTTACCAATACGCCAGACTGTCGTATGGATTCTCGCAGTTACCCATACAACGGGTTGTAATTTGGGATATTTATATTCGCATTTGTGAAACTGCTACAATTTCCCAAGTTAAACACAAAATTAACAAATTAACAAAAATACACAAATTTTTTCTCAAATGTAATTCATGTAAAAAATAAAAATAAGGTTATAAGTAGCGAGCAATTGCCAAACGCTTTGTAAATCTGGCATAGCTTTCTAGAAAACTTGTCCAAAAAAGCGAAACATATGTATATTGGAGGAAATAGACACTTTTCATTTCAAACCAATTGAAACGATTATAAAAGCTATGAATTTTATAGAGAAAAAGTTACGTCACATTGACTGTCACATGATGCCAACCAAATTTAATATATTATGAAATTTAGAAAAAGTGATATTTCAAACAAACATTATACTGTTTCCTGTTTTCAAACATTATAAAGTTTATAAAGTTTTTATAGAGTTTATCCGGATTACAAGTACAGTTGGCGTCACTTTTAATGGTACAGTCGTCAAACATGAAATTTATGCGCGTTACAAAATTCGTTTGTTAACAGTGTGGCATAATTTCAGATCTGAAATCTTATTGGAAATTTTCCACTTTAGCTATAAAGTTTGTTTCAAATTTACAAAATTTATAATCTTGTAGAAGCAAAACGCAAACTGGTCACACTACGATTTATGGAAAAGTTAAAATTCTTTAAAATTTATTAACTTATATAAAAAGTATAACCCCAAAATGTCTAATTTTTTACAAGTTTTGATATGTGTGATTTGCAGTATCCTCTAATTAATCTATCACATGCACTCGCATAATAAGTAAAAACTCGCATTTCTATGGGAAAATGATTTGTGGTATATCCAATGTTCAATTTATAAATTATGTGCTTAAGGATAACAGAAGACTCTTTTCTAACTAAATATTATTATTTTTATGTGAAAAAGATCATTTTTGACGCTGAGAAACTATTAGTCTTTATTCTACACTAAAGAACATGGGAGGTGTGGAGAAAAGCACAAGGGTTGGAAAGGAAATACAGATTAGAGGAGAATCTGTGATCAAAACTTCCCCTTTCGTCGGTTTTGTCCAAATACATGAGTGAAAGCTTTCCGTTTCAAATATGAAAACGTTATATGAAATTCGATAATTTTAGAGGAACTTTTTCCATGAAACGCTCGTATATGATAAATATGAAAAATTTCTATGCGGGTAGCCTGCACACCCAAAAAATTAACAATTTGTCCAAACTGTTTCAGATGGTATTCATTATTCTGATCTCGATGGTTAAAAGAATTGGAACGTATGAAATATTCTCAACATTATTTACAAGATGTTCACTCCATTGCTATCCAGCAATAGGAAATTGTTTTCGAAATTGGACACATCGTTACTCTCATCTCCACCGCTTGAACATTTGTTCTCAATCGGCAAACTTATTCTAACGCTGAAACGAAATTATTTTGCAGATGGCATGTTCAATAAGTTGATTTAGCTAATTTTTGAATCTATATTCTTCTCAACGCAAACAAGCATCATTAACTGAGTCATAATTAATGAGTTACATAATCCGAAAGAAACATTCCACTAAAATAAAAACTTAACAATGAAAAAAATTTGTCTGTATAATTTAGATTGTTTCATGATTTCAACAGGAATATTACTACTGCTCTATCATGAAAATATTGATTCGACTGCAAGTAATTCTTATTTTCAAAATTCCAGAATTAAAACTTAAAATCAGTCAAAATAAATTAAAATTTAAACACGAAATTTATCCCTAATCCTCACTCCCAAAAATAATGAAGAAAATTTAATCCTAGCTTAATTCAGACATGGAAAACAGGCTGACGCTCAATCCCTAATTATAATCCGTTTATTAAAAAATATAAGTCCATATTTTGTAATCCCAACAAAAAATCTATTAATCACCCAACTAATCATTTTATAAAAACCTTTATAACTTCTTTTACCACAGGTAGGTCTTGAACCTCATGATGCCTTGGTTAACTGTGGTCCCGAATACGATCAAATGAATTGCAACGGTGACCATAACTTTATATATAAATTCGGCAATGAGAAACTCCTTATGTGCTATGAGAAATTTGTACGTGGGTCTCACACTCTGGACAGCATGGCCGCATCTGTAGTAGACATTGCATATCCTAAAATTTTTGAAAAAAGCTATGATGAATTAGAAGCAGAACTGGTAAGATATTGAAAATCTATACAATGACAATTGATAAATTAGATTGCTAATACACGTTCGTGTCACAACTGCTAGAGTTTAAGCTTAATAGTACTCATTATTTCATCTTTGTTTATAACTTTTATTCGAAATTAAAAATAGGTTCGGTTGCCGCTTNGACAGCATGGCCGCATCTGTAGTAGACATTGCATATCCTAAAATTTTTGAAAAAAGCTATGATGAATTAGAAGCTGAACTGGTAAGATATTGAAAATCTATACAATGACAATTGATAAATTAGATTTCTAATACACGTTCGTGTCACAACTGCTAGAGTTTAAANTTTCTAATACACGTTCGTGTCACAACTGCTAGAGTTTAAGCTTAATAGTACTCATTATTTCATCTTTGTTTATAACTTTTATTCGAAATTAAAAATAGGTTCGGTTGCCGCTTCGTTACGTTCATGACATGGAATAATTTATGATACATAAGACCAACGAGCTAATATGAACTCGCTGTGCTATGGCGGTGCGTTTATGGTGGTACTTGCCATAAAACAAAACATCTATTTCTAAATTGACATGTACTCTTTACCAAAATTAATCTTGAATAATAGAGAATCTAGAATTTGATGCACTGGCGTAATCTTGGCAGCATATTATGGCGGTATACCGCGTTCATTTCCCCCATAAATTAGTAGTCTGCTTGTTAAGATACGTTAAGTTTACCCACGTCAATAGAACATCTCGTCGCCATTTATATCTTCATGTCATTGAAATTATACTCGTCGACAATTTTTAACATTTTTCCAATCGGACCGTGAATATTAATTTTATAGCATAAAAAAACATTTAAACAGTAGTAGGCTTCGAAGTTAGCATGGGCGGTTTCCAAAAGTGCAGACAATTATCCTTAAACTTCGCACAG
This sequence comes from Holacanthella duospinosa, assembly GCA_002738285.1. Lineage (NCBI taxonomy): Eukaryota > Metazoa > Arthropoda > Collembola > Poduromorpha > Neanuridae > Holacanthella > Holacanthella duospinosa. Next base: position 104,185 of record NIPM01000249.1, on the reverse strand, counting down.
CTCTTTTAGAAACTTCGCACAGCTCTTTTAGAAACTTCGCACAGCTCTTTTAGATACTATTTGTACAATACTGGATAACCATAAGTATGTGACCCAAAAGTTACTCCTATTTTTTGGGATTACCAGGCGAGAGTCGGGGATAATTTCATAGGTTAATTCTAATCACTTATAAAAATTTCCTAAATTGATTTGGAAAAATGATTATGGGCGACTGTATAATTGTCACCTAACTTTATAATGCTTCAATATTGGTAAATAGTCTGGACTAATGTCATTAGTAGGTACAACCTAAAACATTATTTTAAATAACTCTTACTATACACGAGTTGTCTATTTTAACCCTTATATAAAAAGGAAATTTGGGGTGTCAGAAAAAATTCAAGTAGAAGAGAATTATCGAAATGAAACTTCATTTTTTGATGACAAATCTTGGCAAATTGGAACAAAAATTTTCAACGACGGATTTACTGAATGAATCAAAAGCTCATTAAATAAATTTATAGAATCCGACAGTTAGTTGAATAAATAAAGAAAATGTATTTCCCAATACGCAAACACAAAAGAAAATATACAAACTTCGGTACAGANTTAGTTGAATAAATAAAGAAAATGTATTTCCCAATACGCAAACACAAAAGAAAATATACAAACTTCGGTACAGATTAGATTTCAGTACTTCGTTATGCACAAATAAAAAATATAATGCTTCGCATTATTTTTTCTTGGTTATNTACAGATTAGATTTCAGTACTTCGTTATGCACAAATAAAAAATATAATGCTTCGCATTATTTTTTCTTGGTTATCAGCAGAGGGCGGATACTTACTTATCTACTTCTTTTGGGGTATTGCACCTGCACCTCTGTAACTTCGTATCTTTCCGATTCATGTAATTTGAGGATGAATGGAATGCCCTTATAAAAAAGTATTTTAAGTATTTTTGGTTTTTAGGCATTAGGAAGTACTTTCGAAAGTAATTTTGAATATTAAGTAATTAAAAAGTACTTTGTCAAGTAATTTGGTGTATTAATCGTTTTTTGAGGATAATTTTCCTCACATTCGCTCTAAATTTGCCGATGAGTCAAAATGATAAATTGCAGAGCGTAAAAGTTCACAATTTTGTTCAAAGAAGTATATTTAAAATTAAATTATGCGTCCATTAAATTTTCGGCAAGGCGAATTCCGAGGGACCGAAATAAATTGGACTAAAGTGTGCAGTTGGGACCCAAAGATTTAAGCCGAACCTTCAGTTGCAACAAATGCTTTTTCGCGGTTCCAGTTATAATAAAGACATGCTTTTACGTCGGTTAACACGAGCGCCAAATAATGGTATACTTTCTGGAGAAACCAACTTTTTTTTTCAGAAAAAATTTAATGAAGATTTCCCTTAAATTATATAAAAATCATCTGACTTATGTATTGGAGTTGCGATAGTGTTTACATTAAACATTCCTTAAACAATAAATGAGACAGTTGGATTTTTATGATCCAAATTAGTATACAACCGGGTTTTTATGCTTCAATTAAGTGAATTAATTAAAAAAATTGTAAATACTTACATAAAATAACAAAGTATTGTTAATTATTTTATACTTTTTTATCAGTATTTCGTCGCTTTTTGGCAAGTATTTAAGTAAGTAAAACGCTGTTTTTTNCTTTTTTATCAGTATTTCGTCGCTTTTTGGCAAGTATTTAAGTAAGTAAAACGCTGTTTTTTAGAAAGTATATATCCGCCCTCTGATTATTAGTCCCTTAGGAATCTTAACTTCATTTAAACTGCATATATAATATTTTGAGGTACATTTATTCGTTGGTTAAAATGGTGTAGAGAAGAGATGTGTAAAGTTTGAACAGCATCGACCGGATGCTTGAGAACTACCCATGTTAACTTCAATGCCGCCTAGCATTTAGACTGCACACAGAATTTTTTTGAGGCAGATTAATACATTGCTTAGGTTGGTCTGTGGAAGAGATGTGTAAAATTTGAACATAATTGGTTTGAGTACCACCCATTTTAAACTCGGTGGTCCAAGGCGGCCAAAATGTAATGTATTTTACTGCAATGATAAATACAACAATTGATATGGTGAATAACTTGTTCAATTCAGACAATTCTGATTTTGGTATATTTACGCTATCCAGCCTCCCCCTCCC
>NIPM01000249.1:23604-101352 GCA_002738285.1 Holacanthella duospinosa | reverse complement strand
GGTTTCATAAAAATGATATGCTAAAATTATGAGAATGTTTAAATATAAATTAGCATCCACAGAAAATGAATTAACTGACTGTTCCTACCGAAACAGCCAGATCGTAATTTCGATTTTTTTCAAAATTCAACCTTTTTTAGACCCAATACTTAATTAATTATTAAAAACATTACGTAATTTACAATTAAAACTAAAACAAATGAAACTAAAACTTAAATATTGCTTATAAACTGAAGAAAATCAAACAAAAAAAAAACTCTTTGTTTGGACTTAATCTCAGACCTAAAATGAGAGGGAATTAGGTCTAAAATCAAGTTTTTGAAAGACGGACTAAGTCTTGAGGAAGGAGAAAGTCCTTCTACGTCACAATTTTTGGCACGAATCTCGTAATTAGGTCAGGTACAGACCTAAACTTAATATTTAAATTCCTCTATTAAGCAAAATATTTAAAACATCATAAGCTTTGACTAATATGTTGTTAAAGAATTTTTCGTTTTTGTTAACAAACCTACAATTTTGTATTGTTCTTAGCGTCTGTGTTGACATGCTGTATTTGCGTTTGTGATAGCTTAGCTCAATAGCTTTAATATTATATTACTATTGATTACCATGCTACTCGAATGAGCCATGCTGTTATTGCTTAGCGTACCACTATTCAGAATTTGAGCTATTTGTCCATGCTAAGAAATATGACAGTACTTTTATTAGGGTCCATCATACTAATTTGGTTTATATGTTACTACCAATCGGTGGTGTCTAACGTAGCCAAACTATTATAACAACGAATATTCTCAAGCAAGTGCTCATTAGAGTATTGCATTATAGCCTGAGTCAGAGTCACTGACTCACTGAGTCGACTCTCTGACTCTTTGGGTTTAGTGAGTCAGAGTCAGAGTCAAAGTTTAAATTTTTGAGAGTCGACTCACTCTGTGAATCAGAGTCAATGACTCATGAGTCGACTCAAGAGTCAGTTAGATGACAATTTTTTTTAATTAACTAAAACAAATTGCTTACTCGTCTAATTATTGCTTTGATGTTAACTATATTAATTAAGTTCACTTACGTGCATTACACAGATATTACACACAATAATACAGATAATTACACAGATATTATTACACAGGTTGAGGTTTATTATTAACCTCAACAACTGTAAAACGTACTACACCTTTTTGATTCACTGGATTAGTTGATTGAGATCATCATTCCTTTTCTGCATCAGGAAGTTCGTCAAGTACAATTATTTCATTCGTAAGATATCCATTCTTCCATTTCGTAAGAATTGAAAAAATAACAAAGTCGATGTAAATAAAAAGTTAAAACTTGTAGCAGAGAAAATCACAAACGACAAATTGATGAATTAATACGTGTTATATTAATGNTATTAATAAAAAGTTAAAACTTGTAGCAGAGAAAATCACAAACGACAAATTGATGAATTAATACGTGTTATATTAATGTCTGATGCAATTTCATGAGACGGAATGGAATGTTCTAGGCATGGGTTATCAAGAGTTGACTCTTTTCCTGAAGAGTCGACTTTTGATAACCCATGCCTAGAACATTATAGGCAGACAACAGAGTCAGACTTCAATATTAAAGAGTCAAGAGTCAACGACTCTCCAACTATACTCTCTGACTCTTTGGTTTAATGAGTCAGAGTCAGAGTCAGATTCAAACTCCAAANTGACTCTTTGGTTTAATGAGTCAGAGTCAGAGTCAGATTCAAACTCCAAAACATTGAGAGTCGACTCTGATTCATGAGTCGAATCATGAGTCAATAGTCGACTCCTGAGTCAGAGTTATGCGATACTCTAGTGCTCATGCTATAGAAGCAGTACTGCCCGTAGTAATCTTTAAAAGAAAGGGAAGGGTATTTAATGTGCTTCAAAATTTAATTGGAAGCATTTTTTTAATGAAAAATTTGTTACCGCTGGTTCTGGGACTCGACCCCAGACACACCGTTTGCCGGACAGTGTACACACCATAACTGCCCGTAGTAGTTTGGTTTGCTTACATCATGACACCCAGATTAGTTTGACACAATTAAATAAATTAGGGCTTTTAAATAGTAATGATGCTATAGAAATAATGCAGTGTATCAAATAATAATTTGGCACAGGTGAGACTCGAACTCTCATATTTCAATGTATACCTTCTATTGCTGTCAAATTTGACCTTCCCAACCAAAGTTGGTCTACTCTCACGTCAAAGCATGCTTGTAATTGTGGCTTAGCTACAAANAAATTTGACCTTCCCAACCAAAGTTGGTCTACTCTCACGTCAAAGCATGCTTGTAATTGTGGCTTAGCTACAAAGTAAGATCATTTTATGTATAAATGAAAAGGGAAATTTTTAGTAAAACTTTTGCGATGTAGAAAAAGTTTTCTTTTTTTTTTAATGAGATATCTGCCCCACTTCACACCTCATATAATACTCACAAATCCTCATAAAGAGGGAATCCANCTTTTTTTAATGAGATATCTGCCCCACTTCACACCTCATATAATACTCACAAATCCTCATAAAGAGGGAATCCAAACCTCTCCCTGTAAATCACATTCAAAAGAATTGCAGAACCTTTTATAGAAATCAAACGGTAATTGTTTCGAATGTACAATTTGTAAATATTAAAATTTTACAATTATAATTGCATAATTGATAATTGATAATAATGTCCATGGCAACAAGCGGCGTACTTGCTCCAATCCAAAATTCAAACTATATTGCACCAACTTTTTGTTATTTATAATTACGAGGCTTAACTTTAGATAAAATTGTGATATTCCTAGCTATTAGGTTAGGAATATCCTTACCATTTAGTGACGCTACTAGAANAACTTTAGATAAAATTGTGATATTCCTAGCTATTAGGTTAGGAATATCCTTACCATTTAGTGACGCTACTAGAAGGCAATAGAGGGAGATAGAAGATTTTTCTTTATTTTTCGCCTGGTTAAATTAAATTAAACTGGATAGAATCATTTGGTGCCTATTACTATCCTTCAACAAAATTTCTGCATTCTCCGCCCATTACTACACACTATCACTATCATCGCGAAATAAAACTTAAATAGAATTTAACAATGTGAGAGAAAAAGTAGAGTAGCCTGTGTATTTCTACACTGGACCATGGGTCTCCTTATCTCACAGGAGAGTTTATAACTCATACTTCTTGCCTCTGGGGAGTAAAGCCTCGCTTGGCTACTGTTAGAGTACGAGTCTCCTCACATCTAACCACCGGGCGATACANTCTTGCCTCTGGGGAGTAAAGCCTCGCTTGGCTACTGTTAGAGTACGAGTCTCCTCACATCTAACCACCGGGCGATACAGAATCCTTTCCACAACAACCTGGCAAATAAACCAAAATAAGAACATAAAAATTTTATGCAATCAAGAACATAAAAACGATACTTAATGGAAGGCCATACCTACTTGCGTAAATCCCAAAATGTAAACCTTGAAAATCTTTATTTTCAAAACCTGATAGGAAACACAGAAAGCCTAGCTGCCTACTAATTTCCCTCCCAGTAAAGAAAGATGTATTTCGGGATGTAGTAATAAAATTGTTTTCTGTCAATAATGATGATAATTTATATTGAATTGCAGCAACTAATTTACGGTGCCTTACCCCAACCAATATTCCAGTAACTTGAATAATTTACAAATTGGTGGAATAAGTATACTAAAATTTATTTCCCTGATAGTTTATATAACTGCGTATATAGATGTATTTTTTGAACCGTTGTGTGGCAGATGAAAAAGTTAAAACTAGGAGATGTACAAGTGAACAGGTTTTTGACATATGCTTTAGTTCTTGAAGATGGCAGTGTTGAAACTAGCTTGTCGTATCACTTTCATCAACTAAATTTTTTGATGATATAATAATGTGTTCGCGACGCGCATTAGATTATTATTTCAACATATACTTAACAGTTTTTTTAATTTCTAGTCTCCTTACGATATTATTGGCGTCTACTCCGTTGAAAATGTTGATTTTGGGAGAAAAAATTTGAGCCAATTGTACGATACGAAAACATCGCCAGTTGTGTACAGCCACATTGTCATAGTACATGCAACATCCGGTTTGGCAGATTACCCTCACCCTAAAAACATTCACAATAAACACTTCACTGGACAAGGAATAGTCGAGCTGTAATATTTGATTGTATTAAATAAAGGGTAAAATAAATACTAAACACTATGAAATAATGAAATATAATACATGAAGTCAGAGAGAGTTATACTACAGCTGACCAGAAAATAACATATAATTTAAGCCAATATGTCGACAGACTATTGTGAAGACAGTGAGTTAAAGCGAACTATTGACAAATAGCCTGATTGACGTATTGATGAATTGAAATATTTTGCCTCCAAATATTTGGAATATAGTAAGAAGCGGCAACACTAGAACAAATAAAACAAATAAAATAATATNTATTTTGCCTCCAAATATTTGGAATATAGTAAGAAGCGGCAACACTAGAACAAATAAAACAAATAAAATAATATCACAGTAGGAATAATTTGAGATTTTGGAATACATGCCATTGAAGTTCTATTTTTGCCAAATACTGGATACTATACATAAACATACTTTTATTAATACTGGATTTTTGATCTGTAGCTCCCGGTCATTAGAAATTGATGTATACATATTCAAAGCTCGTAAGTGCAATCGTGAAACTCAATTGGCTGAAATTTAACTAATTGATAATCCATGAAAAAACAACATAAAATACAGAAATAGTGTTTCGTAAACTCAATCTGGAGCTTAAATGTCCTAATCGGANTATTTTGCCTCCAAATATTTGGAATATAGTAAGAAGCGGCAACACTAGAACAAATAAAACAAATAAAATAATATTACAGTAGGAATAATTTGAGATTTTGGAATACATGCCATTGAAGTTCTATTTTTGCCAAATACTGGATACTATACATAAACATATTTTTATTAATACTGGATTTTTGATCTGTAGCTCCCGGTCATTAGAAATTGATGTATACATATTCAAGGCTCGTAAGTGCAATCGTGAAACTCAATTGGCTGAAATTTAACTAATTGATAATTCATGAAAAAACAACATAAAATACAGAAATAGTGTTTCGTAAACTCAATCTGGAGCTTAAATGTCCTAATCGGAGAATCAGCAGCATGGTTCCGATTTTTTTTACCATTTGCGACCATTTTTACTTATTCATTTAAACTTTGCTACATGTGGTTGCCAAATACCAATATCATTCATACCTCATACAATATGAGTGACGGTTTTATGATTCCATAAAATAAATAAACATATCATTTAGCCATAAGCCGCAATAGTAAAGTTAATTTTTAACCGAAAAATACTAACTTTGTAGAATGCACTTTGCAATAATATTGGTTTTTTAAAACCGTAATCAGGATGACTTTCTGTGCCTGGAAATCAATCATGTTTTTAAATCCAAATATTAATACTTTTTCGCTTGACAATGATGAGGAAGAACTAATACCTTGCAATAGCCTATGCAAATTTAACCCAATGATCAACAAAGCGAACCAAGAATTCAAGAAATTCTGCAGCTGATTTAACGCGTTTCCACGTAGTGCAAAGAAATATTCATTTCAACTTGGCGAAATAAATATCTATAATCGCTACCATCTGATTCTAATCATATAGCAATATACTAGGAGTCTACCAATAGCTTGCGTGGATTTGCGTGAGATTGTGTAAGGTTCCTCTTTTACACAATCTCACTCAAGTGGGATGGGCTTAGTGACTCTAACCAATGAGAGAGGATACAATTTCGTAAAATCTCTCTCGGTTTTTACACAAACACACAATTTCACGTAAAAGAGGAACCTTACACAATCTCACGCAAATCCACGCACGCTATTGGTAGACTCCTACTATGAATTATGAGTTGCTTTTAGTAGAAAAACTCTGTTGTGTTTTACCTCCACTTTATTTACGATAATAGCAAATAATTTTTTTATCGCAACAAGAGCACGCACTGGTGCTTGAATTTTAAGAAAGTGTTCACTATGACTCCACATTGGTTACTCATGGTATGCCAACAAGCTATTTATAAGTTGCCTATTAAGGAATGTTGGATTGTTGCAGTTTCCGATTTCCTGAGGGATGGATTTCCGCTTGTAGTCATTAACATCCTACCACTCAAGAGGAATAAGTCGCGGCTTGTAAATTAATTTTTTAATAAAACATGGCTTTTCATTTAGTATTCACTCTTGTAAGCTACAGAAAAAAAATTTTTTTTTTGTTCGATGGGCTTTCTAGAATTTATGGGAGGGTTCGAAAGAAAATTATTTTTTCGAACAGTAGAAACAGTTAAAAATATGGGTACGTAAAACTACTTAATTGTTTTTGTAAAAAAATTTTTTCAATAATTAAATACAATTAAATATTAAATTATATATTATATATTATAAATTATAATACATGCAGTTGGATGCGGGTATGGACGGGTGAGATGTGGGATAGTGTGGGAATGGATGGGAGGGATGCGGGAATTGACAACAGAGATGTGGGATAGTGAGGGAATGGATGAAAGGGATGCAAAAATTTATGGAAAGTATGTGGGATAGTGCGGGAATGGATGGGAGGGATGCGAAAATTTACGGAAGGTACGAGGGGTAATGCGGGAATAAATGGGAGGGATGCGAAAATTGACGGGAGGGATGTGGGATAGTGCGGGAATGGATGGGAGGGATGTGTGATAGTGCGGAGGAAATACAGAAATGGACGGGAGGTATGCGGGCTAGTGCAGGGGGATGTGGGCATGTACGAGAAGAACACAACATTGTGAGAGATAAGGCATAGAGATATTTTGAAAATTTTGGAGTTGGAAAAAAACGGTCTTTGCAGTGTACAGTGCCTTTATGGGGTCTCTATGGTTCAAGGATGAGACTCCAGGTGCCTTAATTCTGAAAACTCCATAAGCTCAAATAGATTTGATTGGCTGTTGCTGAACAGTCATGCGTCATGACGTCATCGAGTATATTTATCTTTATAATGCACTCCCGACACAACGGTCATTTTTTGCCGAAGCCATTTTGACCTTCAACAATGCTTCCCACATTATTCCTGAGTGTGCCCGCATCCCTTCCGCCTTATCTTTCACAATGTTGTGTTCTTCTCGTCCATCCCCGCATACCTCCCGTCCATTTCTGTATTTCCTCCGCACTATCACACATCCCTCCCATCCATTTCCGCACTATCCCACATCTCTCCCGTCAATTTTCGCATCCCTCCCATTTATTCCCGCATTACCCCTCGTACCTTCCGTAAATTTTCGCATCCCTCCCATCCATTCCCGCACTATCCCACATACTTTCCATAAATTTTTGCATCCCTTTCATCCATTCCCTCACTATCCCACATCTCTGTTGTCAATTCCCGCNCATACTTTCCATAAATTTTTGCATCCCTTTCATCCATTCCCTCACTATCCCACATCTCTGTTGTCAATTCCCGCGTCCGTCCCATCCATTCCCGCGCTATCCCACATCCCACCCGTCCATACCCGCATCCAACTGCACTATCCCGCATCCCTCCCCATATATTCCGCATGTCTCCTGTCATACCCCGCATCCCTTCCTGACTATCCCACATTCCTCCCGTAAATTCCCGCATCCCTTCCGCACTATCCCACATTCCTTCCAGCCATTCCCGAAGCTATCCTGCACAATCCTACATCCCTAGCGTCATTTCTCGCATCCCTCCCGCATTTCTCTCGCACTATCCCATATATTTCATGTATTAATTGTATTTAATATATAATTTATAATATAATATTTATATAATATTATAATTTATAATATATAATATATAATTTAATATTTAATTGTATTTAATTATTGAAAAAAAAATTTGACAAAAAAAATTAAGACAATTAACTTTTTCATATTGGGCTTGAGCCCCATTAACTATTATTATTATTATTATTTGGGTTAAGGCATTAACCTATGGGGAGGGAATAAATAAAATGAAAGGGAAGTAGATGCTTGAAGAGTCTGCTGGGTATCCTCGCGGGATCCAGTTGACTTTTCAAATTTGAAGTTTGCTCTGACAAAAGAATTCTCCGACACTATATGCTAGTTACCAGATACCCATAGTATCCACTGGTGCCTTTATGATTCCAACGAGATACCAGTATGCTATTCATAATATATTCATATGATGATTGTAAGATGCAAATGCCATACTTAGGTGTACAGATGGTACTCACTAAATACGCAGATGCCATTCATTCGATACTGATGATGCAAAATAGTACAAATTGGGTCCTCATTTGATGTCCATATGCTACTTAACAAAGAATGATAAGCTTCTCACAAAGTGCCCATGCAATACTCAAATACTACTCATTTGATGCCCGTTTACTTTTCTTAGATCCTCATATGGTGCCGCTAGGATGCAAATGTGGTGCCAATGGAATTTTCATTTGCTATATATACAGCATGAACCAATTTAATCCGGGCTGTAGAAAGTCGCTTTCACCAAAAAAAAATTTGAGACAGCAAACAAATAGTGCGAAATACAAAAGTTGGAGGGAATGAAGTTAGCGTATGTTTGAGAAAACATTTCTCTGCGAAAATTAATTATTTAACAAGAGCAGCAGAGAGGTGAGAGAATGAGTGCAATAGAGTATGGTCCCTTTACATCTACCCTACCTCCCTTAAGAGAGAACCTATCGACTCCTCTCTCTACCTCTCTGCTTTCATCATTTGTACTGCTTTGCAATAACTTGTCTAAATCAAAATTGACTTAAAAAAAATTTTTTTTTTTTAACAAACGCCATTTTATAATGCTGAAAGATGGGTAATTGAGAGAAATAACCAACTAGAGGAATGGGGTACAATTCCTTGGCATTTATTCTACCTGACTCAACAGAGAACGACCCCTCTCTCTGTCTCTCTGCTTTGCTCCATTGCTTTGCATTAGTGTATCTAATCGGAACAAATATTTTATAGTGATTACAATAAAATTAACTTCACTTCCATTATTTTACTAATTGTGTATCGCCTGCCCCAAGCCGTCTTTGGTGAAAGGCGAAGAAAGAAGGCCCGGATTAAATTGGTTCATGCTGTATAAGATACCCATATCCCATTCCCACGAAACCATGCTATATTATGAATTCCATTGTGATTCTTAAGATACTCGCACCAATTGTTAAGTTACAGTATGTGATTTTTACGATGCACATACATTATATTTGTGATGGGTAGGTGTAATTTTTGGAACGAATAATCTATGGTGCCCAAAAAGAAATTTTGAACAAATCGTTGTTTGATTTTTACAATCTCCATGTGGAATTTTCGAGTCGATGTGATTTTTATGATACACAGATGCATTGTTTCAGATACTGATGGGTAAGTTTAAATACACTCATATGCAACATTTGAGACAACGACACGTACTTTTTATGATACAAATGAGAAATACTTTAAGATGTTGATATATTTGATTTTTGTCTAAACGGTATTTTAGAATTGCAATAAGCAAATTATATTTAGTGTTATGGAATTTTAAGATGCTGATACTTTATCTGCTGATTCTTATTGTATTACAAATTCCATAAATTTTGTTATTGATAAAATGTCGCTCTCACCTTTTTTGCGCTGGAATGATAGGGAGAGAGGACAATCCCAAACGTTTTATCTGAAGATCAATGTAGTCATTAGCGTCAAAGTGTAGTGCACTGATTCCATGATTTTTCTAATTCATGTCAACTTTCTTGTTAAATGGATTTAAATAAACTAAAAAATATATGTGAATAATTCACAGCAGTTGTATTTAAAGATGTATTGATTAGGAAAGCAGCAGGTGTGCATGATCCATGTGAGAGAGCCATATTTTACTAAGAAATAGTATAATAAATAAATAAAAAATTCTAATACAGAACACTTTAAAAGCTTTTTCCAAAAAACTCCCATGCCAAATACCAAAACGGAACGACCCTATAAAACCCATCTTTTAAATAATCTGTCTGCATGGGCCCTGTTTTTTATCAAATTCTCATAAAATATGGATTCAAATACAAAAATATTCTATAATATATAATGTATTATATTCTAGTCTAATGTTATTCTATTCTAATATTATATTCTTTATAATATATTATACTATATAGAGTATTATAATATATGTATTGTTTAGTATTTTTTAATTTTGTTCAATTAACTTGTATGCTATGTTCACTACATTTGGTTTCTAAAGAAAAAGTCCACGAAGTGTACAAAACAAAATACAAGGTGTCCCACAGCAGATTACAATGTGGCAACGTGACTGGGATTTTTGGTTATACAATACCATTCTCTAGCCTAATGAAATATTTAGGAGTGCAATATGGTAACTTTAGCGCGCTTTTCAGGAACTGCTGCTGTGGTGTTTCTAGAGTTTCTGCGTGTTTTAACCCCAAAATTCCAGCGCCGTTAAATATAGCGAATGAGCTAAAGAGTGAAGCAGAGTTTTGGGAAATATGAGTGAGAATTTAGTAGTGAACTTTAGTAAGTCGTGAAGTGCTGTTGATGCTGCTTTCCCATTCAAGGCTGATTCGTTGGCGTGGGAGGTGAATCGTCCTGATGAGGTGCAAGTAATACCAAGGTATTTGTACTTTCTAACAGTTTCTAATTATTGTTTTCTCCAGTACAATTTTTCCGAATTGGTTTGGTTTTTCCATTTTTCTTTGAAAACATGAACCTTGATTTTCTCCAAGTTTACTATGAGGCCTCTTGAGACAAAAAGTTAGAGGCTAAAGTTATCTTTTGTTGTAGAGCGTCTTTCGAGTGCGCTGAGATGACTAAGTCGTCAACGAAAAGTAGATGGTGGACCGTGAACTTTGATAGATTAATTCCTGATAAGGTTGACTGTTCAAATTTTTTAGAGAGACCTTCAATAAAAGTATTGAATAAAGTTGGACTCGCACATTCCTCTTGTAACACCCCTTTTGCTATATCTATTGGTTGGGTTAGAGTGACTTTGTTTATGGACTTTGTTTATGGACACTGTTGCTTTGTTGTATATACTATGGAAAACTTTTATACATAGTTTGGAAACTCCTTCTATTAGTACTGACCACATTAGATTATGGCTTGGTTTGTCGAAAGCTTGTTTCAGGTCTACAAAACAAGCATATAATGCTTGCTTTCGCGAGAACTGATTTTGAATAAGAGTGAATAAGAGTATGTAGATGTGGTTTAGTGTCCCCCATTTTGTTTGAAAACCTTCTTGAAATTTTGATAGCTTCTAATTTTTTTTTTATGTAAATTTTATTATTCCGCTTATTCTATGTTACGAAGGTCGTATGTTATGTTTGTACAATGTATAATTTTTTAAATCTCATTATGCAGGTTTTCACATAATGGGTTTCGCATTTAGTAGGAAAAATTGTTGCACAAGCAGGCTTATACATTCTAAGTTCTTGTGACGACAGATGGATAAAAAAGCTTAGGAAAGTGTACTGTAACATAATTTTTCTTATAGAGAAATTTTGTCTTAAAATGTGTACTCAATGGAAAGACAATTTTCGTGTTGTATTTTTTTTATTGAAAATATATTTCCAAAAACTTTTATCGTGAACAGATTTGAACCTCCCACATCATTTTATCTTCAATAAAGTAATAGATTTTACCTTAAAACCCTTTTAGGATCTTACTAGGTAAATTCCGTTGTATGCATTAAAAAATTTGCTAAAAACATCTCAATCATGTTTGTCAGAAAAATTAGTATAAATTCGCACTAACAAAACTGATTTTGTTATTATACAGATTAAACATTTTTTATATTTTTTGTTACACATTAAAAAATATCATGTTTCAAATTATTTTATGAACCGCTGCAACTAAATAGGTATCGTATTCATTTAATGCCCAGAAACGAACATCAGGTTTGGGACACAATCAAACCAATATTTTAATTACCATTTAATTAAGACCACATAAATTTTACAATTTGGCTTAAACCATGATCTAAAATCAAACCCCACAGTCCGCAAATGAAGAGATTATCTCTATTCCTCGCTGTGTTATTGATGTGTGTGTATCAACAAATAAATTAATAATGTGTTTTAGCAACATTGGTTAATTAGCAAATTTTATAATGGTTAAGATTAAAATAATCATGGGAAGACTATACCAGTGGTAACAAGGTATATTCTTTCGATGAAGAATACTTTCGCTGGTATCTTCATGATCTTCTTTCATGCCTCTCTGTATGTTATGTTTTATATACATAATACTCACTTGTGTGTTCGTATTTATAGATGTAGCATTAAGTATAAAATGAGGCAATTGGTTCGTTTCTTCAAGCGCCATTCAAGAACTTTTTCAATGACTACAAAAACGGCTAAACAGGTTTGGTATTTACAATAACTAATACGTCCAAAATTCCGGGAAGTTTACTTGCAAATACATCAGACGTGGACAAGAAGAGTAGGGTAACATCCTAATCGGATTCACTTTTTGACAAGTGATATAGCTGTGGATATATTTTCAAATTTCTTTATTAATATTTGGCCAATCGCATCTTGATTTTACCTGCTCAAGTGTTTTTCTCGTAGCTAGATGTCCAGTTCCGGTACACAGTCGAAGCTTGATTAAATTTCAAATCTCATTAACTGAAGTATACTCGGTTGGGGACTTAATTTTAATTTTAAAAATACGCACTTATTTATTCTCACATCGGAAGGCGTCTGCAGTACAAGACACAGAGTGTCTTGACATTTTAAAATAAGCTACCTCTGTGACAGAGTTCATATTTGAATTGAGGCGTCTGAAACCAAGTGTCTCGTATTTGATCTCGATTGATTTAGTCATTCTCATGAGAACCTCGTCTTGAATTAGATTGTCAGTTGATTGTACACTCATAGGGCTACTTTTCAAGAGAGCAAAAATTTGTAGAAGTTTGTATTTGCTATCTAGGCATTGTTACAGAGCAATATCTGAGTGAAGGAGTCATGAAACTAAGGGCTGAAACATTAAATGCCAATATCGCTGTCAATGTCCATAACGTCAGATTGAACTGTAGTTGGAGCTTGTTGTCCGCTACCAAATTCTCTTTACCAGGATGAAAACTGATAAGGGTATTTCAGGAATCAATTTGTTGGGCCAAGGTGTTTAACTTGATCTATATTCTGCAAAACTACGTTTTCCAACATGTGTTTTTAACAGTTGAAAAGTAACTTCTTGCTCGTTTGTCAACTCAAATTTATTCCTTTCATGAAATAATTTTTAAATGATCTTGTACGCGTACTGTTATATAAAAGTGCCTAATAACTGACATATGCTGTTGAATCTCATGATTTCATTTTTGTCTAAAGGTCCTGAAAATTCAACTATGACTCTAATCTTTTCAGAATTTTTTTTTCAATTCCTACTGAGCAACAATATAATCCAAAAATCCCACTTCGCGCGTTGCAAAATTTTTTTTTTGTGCAAAATTCAACTTGAGTGGAATAAAGTATGTGTTTCAAGCGCCTTATACATCTGTTATATCTTCCCGAACATCGGTGTTCAATGTCAAAACCGACTTGAATAGTCGAGATGGAGTTTTCACTAATAGGTAGCCCATTCAATAAAAAAGGAAGAGTTCAAAGATGAGCCATATCCGATAACTGTGACCACGGATGTTCAACGTAATTCGGAAAATTGAATTTTGGCTTATGGCATTTTGGCAAATCTAAAGTGATAAGTCGTATATTCGTGAACTAATTGATGAATCAGAATGGGACTTTCATTAGAAGATAGGCTACGCATCAAGTTTTTGTACATACAAAGGGTACATGTACATGCTTCCTGTCAAGTCAGGATTTCATATACTGTAAGCATTTCACGCAATTTGCGTGAAAATTAGACGTTTATATACTCAGTGCGTATTAAATGTGCAATTTATGCGCGATTTGTTAACGTTTACATTTAGAGTGAGAATTGCGTTTGCGCAATCAAGTTTTATGAACATATCACGCTAAAATTCGCAGTTCATATTGTGTATTGTTTGTATGCCCATTATACGTATGCAAAAGTCGTTTACATACTCATTCTGAATATTATTATCCACATTTGGTTTGTTATCCCAACACTGTGGTTAAATATTAATTACTTTTATGCCATAAATAATTTCTTTTAGTTCTTGCATAAAATTGGAATATAAACAAACTATCGCTTTTTGACGTTTAGTAGTACGATTGTCTGGTTAATTCAGTAAGGTTATAAAATAGGTCTTGTTCAATATGGCAGATAANAGGTTATAAAATAGGTCTTGTTCAATATGGCAGATAACGTTCCCTTGTAATTATATGCTCAACGTTAAATGTCATGTTAAAACCAGACAGTTGGTATAGAGTGTGGGAAAGAAAGTGCCCATGCCTGATGGGCAGGGGAAGGAGTGCGCCATGTGGCGGAAGGGCGTTGTCCCAGCATACTGGATCAGGATCTGGGACTGGCTGGTTCTCCTCTCTCTTCCTAAAATATAATTATTTATTTATTTGTATTCTTTTGTTTGTGTTTGTTTGTTGGAGTAAAGTGATTGGCTGTTGCCAATCACTATAGTAAATTATTATTATTTATTTGGTTGTGTTTGTGTTGTTTGAAGTCCCAGGAGGGACTTCATTTATTGGACTTTTTGGGTTGTTTGTCCCTTACGGAACTTAGTGTATTGTTTGCCCCACCGGGCTATTGGATCCCTCGGAGCCACCATCTCCATCATCACATCCTTCCAGGTACCTTTTTAGGTACCCATCCCCACTTACTTTATACTTTTATTCATTCAGCGGCACTTTCCGCTCCTCAAGAGTAAGAGAACAAGCCTTGGCATAGAGACAGAGTTTTTATAATCTGGGCCTTGTTTTGGCCCAGAGTACACTAAATGCAATGACATGATAACAAAGAAAGCAGCACTCATGTTTAACCGCAGGTGTTGAATCCGCGGGTTGAAACTTACAGTTTGATAATAATAAAATTTAAAAAGGGGGGAAATTACAAAGGAAGTATAAAAAATTTTCAACCAATTATTTATGCTGGTTAACAAGTCAACTAAGGGTAAGTGCGAAAGCCTTAGCTTGACATTGAAGCAGCTATCTTCACCAAAAAGACAAACACACATGGAGTGTTTTTGAAAAAATATGCAGATAAGCCCTGAGAATGGTACGGTCGGAGACAAGAACGAATTCAAAAATCATATATTTAGTTATGATTTCAGGAAGACTTTACGTCAATTAATTCCACAATTGAGTCAAANAGACAAGAACGAATTCAAAAATCATATATTTAGTTATGATTTCAGGAAGACTTTACGTCAATTAATTCCACAATTGAGTCAAAATTAATCAATTTTGCTATATTATAGATGGGAGTTTATTTCATCAAATTTATCGTAATTGTGTATAAACTGCAGCGAGACNAAATTAATCAATTTTGCTATATTATAGATGGGAGTTTATTTCATCAAATTTATCGTAATTGTGTATAAACTGCAGAGAGACATAAACTGCGGGAAATTGTTTGGTTAACCACGGATTGCAAGCAAGAGATTAGGGTACACCATCTCGATTTGTATTAAGGTGTCAAAATTTTCTGAAGCAGAGTTAATAAACATCTCCTTGTGCATACACTTGTTTCTCCTCTCATCAAGTTTAACAACCGAGAAAAAATCATACTTGTTTTACGTGCTCCAAACAAGTTTCCCTCGTCTTGGAAAATGATTACAAGTCACTATTTTGATGCAATTGACGGCGATTTCACAACACATGCCAACGAAGACGCAAGTGGTAAACAAATAATGACTAAACTTATTTTCTTATATTTACCAATAGCACAATGCCGAATTTAGTCATAAGCAAATTAAAGACAGAATATTTGGCGCAGCAAATGGCTCGCCGCTGCATTTCATCACATGAAAATTTGTCATAGAATATTTGTGAAAGAAAGTTCTTCACACGGAATGTTTGTCAGTTCAAAAGTTTGTGAAACCGAAAATTTGTCGCAAGGGCAGGCCTATACTGAATGTTCGTCACGGAAACTTTGCTAAACAAAGAAACGAAGAATTAAGAAACGATTAAAAGAAATGTATTCCTCGCAGATTTGAAAAATTGATACTTGTGTCAATCAAAAATTTTGCGTAGACTACGAACATTGACTGAAGGCGGTCAAAACAAATTTTACAAAAAAAAATTCTAATTTCTGAAAACAAAACATTTTTTGTTTGCATCTACTATTACATTTATTTTCGAATATATCGTCATTGACTCGTCTTCGCCGTAAATGTCTTCAGCCACGTTTAATAGTGGCTAAAGTTGGTGATTACCAGGTTTCGACGCAATAGTAGTGACTAAACTCTTTATCGAAAAAATTCAAAAAACCAATATCACCTAGCTCTAGTAGAATGCGGTTAAACTACACTGATCGACTCCTTTGTTTTCAAATTTAAATTGAATTTTCAAAAAAGTTCCCTTTCTTTCGTACACAAAATTAGATTTAAGTTAGATTTATAGAAAAAATTTTTTCCATTTAATGCTAACCATTTTTCAAAATTTAACATGACCGCCTAGTATGGATGTCGAATTCATGATCAACGTCAAATTTATGATCGATTGAGTTATCACATTTATTCCGCGAATATTACCATCTCATTAATTGCTCTTTATGCGAATAAATAGCATTTGGCTTCTCAAACAATCCGTGACCAAATTTGTGTGACTAGCATATGCTGTGAGCAACTTTATCCGGCAAATTATATCACGACAAATTTTCGTCTGACGGAGTGGGAAGAGACATGACACGTATTTTGTTTTAAATTTAGGTAGACTTGTTTCATTCTTTTTCTCTAAAATTTCTTGTTCTGCTATATTTGTGAATAGACAATTGTATATTCTGAAACAGTTACACAGCTTTTACAGTACAATGTACAATCACGCGGTATTGATAAGTCCTTCTTTTACATAAGCATTTCATACTTCCCTGCTGTATGTATAATAAGTAAGTGTTTGGATAGCTAGAAATGGATGAACGATGATGGATCAAATGCACATAAAACCTACCAAATTTTTCCCCAAAAATCGATCAAGTCAAACACCCGGAGTAATCGACCGATAAGGCGAAGCGACAACAAACAATCGAAAATGAGTCTGGAAAAAAGTACAAACTGTGGGTTCTTATACTTTGAAAAATCGATTTCTTTGCCCAGTCTTGAAATACCGTAAAGCCACAAAAAGGAACACAGAACCACATAAATATATGGTTTATGGAAAGTGGCTAAAAGGACATTCTTTAAACCACTTCTTTAGTTCTCAAACTGATTCCAATAAGTACTCGATTTTGGTTCCATTCCCGAGAACAGTGAGATGAAATTTTTGCTAAGGGGACCTATGATTAGGCTATCCCGATTTAAAGGCATCCTATATTTACTTACTCAAATTTACTGTGTTTCAGACTGAAGACCTAAACGAGTTTTAAATTTTGAAATTCATCCAATGAGTCAAGAATTCACACCAGTTGTGCTGAATTTAAGTTTTTATATTCCTGAGCAACATTCTAGATGAAACTTTCGGTACACTTATATTTAAATCTGGTGAAAGGTCGTCATCCAACTAATCACCATTTGAAATCACACAATTAGACGAATTATTAATATTTTTTGATTGCGAAATTGGGACCAAAGTTATGTACCAAATCCCATATTCAAAAAATAAATGTATTGAAACTACTCTTATTATTATATTTCGGCCTGTCACATCCATTGTGACAATGGCTTCGGTGCATTATTTTTGAATAAACTTATTTCTTTCGTCACTTTAGCTAAAGTAGTGTAAATTGTTTGTAACTATGCAACAAAACTAGAGGTTTGCTTAATAAAAAATTACGTAGAAACTAACAACGAAGTAGATATGACGACCGAGCAGAAAATATTAGATGCAATTTTAGATACACAATTACTTTATGTTGGGAACCAATGAGACATGCTTGGCATGATAGAAGCAAATGAAAGTAGACGCAGATATTAAGAACCAAACAAGGACACAGAGATGTCTAGGGCAGCGTAAAGATATTTCATTTCTAATAAACGAAAGCTTAGAAATGAAAGACTATCATATTAGCAATTGGTAGTGATATCGTGTAAAAAAATATATATGCTCGGCGTTTAATGAGCCGCACTAGTTTCAAAAAGTTCTTTTTACACCATAGGAAAAAATTTTTAAGGTTAGAATTATCGAGCAATGTTGTTAACACGTATATAAAAGTTGGTTTGAATTCATAGGGAAATATGGTTACAATAGCAATACAAATTTAACTGGAGGCAAATCATAAATACCAGGAGCACTGATCACAAAATTACCATAAAGTTTGTCTGGAATGATAGGAAAAATGCTTAGCACATTCGTGGTTAACCCGCATGTATACTTTTTTGCAAATAAAAAAACCATGTGCACAAATTTTTTGCATTAGCATCGGGGTTATGGCTGAAATTTTGCAAAAATGTGCTTAGAATAGAAATGGAGAATTGCTTAAAATGATAAAAAGCAAATGAATTTAGATGTAGGTATTAAGAGCCAATCAAAGACACCTAAGGCTACATATGTAGATATTTCATTGCTGAATTGCTACTTATACATGAAAGATTATCATATTAGCAAATAATAGTGAAATCATGCTATCTCCGAAATGTTATCTTCGCGGTTCAATCTAGCACTAGTTTCAAAAAGTTTGATTTGAAATGTTGGAAAATATTCTTAAGTTTAGAATTACAGAACAATGCTTGTTTAAGTGGATAGATAGATAGATAGGTAAATAATGGATGGACGGGTGGATAATGTGCTTAGAAATATGGATAGATAGGAAAATTTATAGAAAGATGGACAGACAGCATGTAAATAGATTAATAGATAAAAGGATAAAAATATCAATAGATAAGTGTATATGATAGATATAGATACATTGATTTATAGATAGATAGTTGATTATATAGATGGACCTAGTATTTTTTGCGCTTAAGTAACGAAATCGTACAAAACAGATGATACTACATGTTTCATTTAAGTAGCATCAACTTCCAACAACAGAACCTAAAATTCTATCCCAAAATAGAAACAGAAACGCATATAGCTGCCTAGAAATGATAAGATTTTCGGATGCTATAAAGTTTAAATGATATTCTTGTTTGCAGCTAGTGATAAAATCGTGCAAAATAGAAAGTTTTTGCCTCTGTCGTTTGGTATAAAATTTAGCTTCATAAATTTGTGAAAAATATATTTTGTAACGTAAGTTTATTCTGTGAAAGTGTTATCAGCATCAGATAAAAAAATTCAAAAGTTGAAATTTTTTTGTAATTTTCCTGAAACGTTAATATGCTAGAAAAATAAGTAAAAAGAACTTACAAAAATTTCTATGTTCTTGTTCTAGTTTATTTTCTGCTGTTATTTTAGTTTCTGCTACTTTAGACATGTTTTTCTATATGTTTAATCAAGTTTGATAGTATAATTGAAAAAATATAACAAATTTCTTAATTTAATCGTATGTGCCAAACAAACTTTATTTGGACCATACCAAGCGTTCCCCAATGGTTCTCAATACATATAATTCTTTTGGCTTCCTATAATTACAAAAGGTTAAACCTAATCATAGAACATCTAAAGTTGTCTCAAACTTGTCTTTGATGCTACTTTGGACAATCCAGTGGATGCAACTCCAAGTAGTTCTCTTTTGCTCAATTTGTCCCAATTTGTCTCTACCAATTTATTCTGAGATTCTCTATTTGGCTGTGCATCTTATTCCAATTGAATATACCATGCAAAGCAGTCCTCATTGGCTCTCAGCTTACTGTAATTTACACTTTTTCATCATAAAAATTTTTATATTCGAAGAAACTAGATTCAATGATTATTACGAGACTATTTTCCATCCCGGCATGATACTTTTATAATACTCACCCACACATCTCAACTTGTGCTATCGTCCCTCCTGTACTCATGCGCCCTAAGCAATATCTCTCCTCTTCTCATCTTGCTATCTCTACTCGTCGTTAAACCTATATACTTCCATTAATTTACATATTTCCGCTACTGTTCACTTTGCCTCTTCACTCATCGACCAATCGTTTCTTTTATCGTCTTCCAAACTTTATCTGGTCTTCACTCTATTTGTCCACCCATCTCCTTTCCTAATATCATATAATCTCATCTCATCGTCCTACTTCATCACATAAATCCAACTACCCTTGACATCCTGTCACCTCAATATTTGTTGGCGGTTGCTGCTGATTGCTACCAAAACCTTGCAGGATCTACATTTTAGTAATAATCATATTTAGTGATATTCATCCATTCATCCATGCACCTCCAATATATCAACTAAAAATATTAATTTTAATACCTAGGTAGAAACATCAACTTGTTTGTTTGGGTAAATTTATTAATTCTATACAAGAATTGTTTTTATTTTATTAGCAAAGACGTCCTACAATGGACTACATGGAAAAGTCAAGTTTGATCATGGCACAGTGACGCATAAGGCTTTTGGTAGTATTCAGATTAAGGGTGAGTTCCCTCGTATCAAGCCAAGAAATTCTCGTGAAACTGTAACAACAGACGAACTCACAATTTTAACAACCAAGCTAACTACATGGGCAGAATCCATTTTCAACGTTGAGAAAGACTCAAAATATTTTGCTGAACTTATGACTGTTAGCGCACTGGCTGCTGCTTATTGCAACCCGTTTGATGAAATTGGAACTGGCGAAATGTTCCTAGTTATGAAGGTGTTTTTTATATACTGGCACACAGATGATATTCTCGAATACGCGATTGAGAAGAAGAACGTTACTCCAAGTGCAATTTATTCTGGAACGCATCAGCTTCTTGAAATTCTAAGGGGTGAGCAAAAACAGTTTGTAGAAGTCGCCGAATTGCCACTGTTAAAGACACTGTTTGCAGCTTATGTAGATATTCAGGAAAGTTTCTCCAATCATGACACAAGTTTTTCTGACATCTCTTGGCCTTTGCATTATTTTCGTGAGCGGTACTTCGATGCAATGAGATGGTACGCCGTGGATAAGTTTGAGGGTTGTTACTCTGAAAATACATTTAAATTTTGGTTACGTCTCGTAAACTTCTTCGATGAAGGTGCAAAAATTATATTTCTTGCTCATGGACTCAGCCTACCAAAGAATGTTGCGAAGTCTCCTTCTCTGCGTCTTATGATGGACATTACCAATACATACTGTGGCTATGCCAATGATTTGCTTGGGTTGAAGAAAGAGTTACTTTATGACCAGAAAGACAATATAATTTTATACAAAGTTTTACGTAAAGGAATCCCCTTCCAGGTTGCTGTTGCAGAAACATGTGAGTTGCTAAAGTCCGAGTTAACAGATTTCGTACTGTTGCGTGACACACTGTTACAAAAATACAAGAATGAACCAAACTTGCTTGCTTACATTGATACGTTGGAATCATTAATTGATGGACACAATCAAATATACTTGCACAGTCGTCGCCATCTTTCGGCTGGAGCAGTTGAATTGGAGCGCTAAGTGATAAAGTTAGTTTTTAAGAACTGTTTGGTACTCTGAATTATGAAAAGTGCACAATCCCATTAATAACTTGAATGGTGATACATACCTTCTATGAAGAAGGAAGAAATAAGTTTGCATTATGTGGTATAGATGAATATACTTAACATGGTAGTAATAAAAATTGTTCACTAACTACTATGAAATCGCTTACCTTTTCAACATGACGTAATTTTATACTACTATACTATAACGATTACGTTTGGACTATCACAATCATTTTGTCACTCCTATCTCAACGCCCTCTTACTCTAATGTTTATGCTAGTTTTCTTTAACAAAAAATTGTGAAATAATTTCACAATTACATTGTAAGTCGACGTTTAATTAAAATGAAACGATGGCAATCGATTCAGGCACCACACACGTCAATTCTCCTCTTCCCACGTTCATCCCCAATATCGGCACAAATTAAACAGTATCAACAATTGCATGTGAAGATACTCATGTATATTCAATGAGAGTGCACTTCAATTTCGAAGTAAAGTATTCGGTTTTTACGTCATCAGTGAAGCGGCATATATAAATAAGTTGAGGAGTTGAAGAGTAATATTACGATATACCGTCGATGTATAGCTCGAAATATACGTCGACTTTACAGTTAAGCCTCGCAAAATTTCATAAATATACGCAACTCACCTCGGCATTTATCATGTAGGGCTACAAAACAATTCTATAAAGCCCGAGATTTTAATAAACTAATAAATTTATCACTTGTATTGAAGAATTTTTACTCAACCTAACTAAACCATATAATCAATTGCATTCCGAAGACCGAGCTTTTCTGTACACCTTACTGAAGCATGATGAGATAATCCATCACTGCGGTTTTTATTGTGGTTTCTTTGTGTCCACAAATTTTCGATTGCCTTAAACTTTTGCAACGATGAACACTGAAACAAAAATAGCGTCCATTCTTGAATTCTATCTAACTGGTGAGTATTCTGGTATCATTTGTTCGCAATGTTTTTATTATGTTAACATCCAGTAAACATGAGACCAGACGTAACTAATTGTTTGTCTTAGAAAAAAGTTAGCACTAATTTGCATAAAATGTTTCATGTTCAAAATTTTATCCGATATTAGAAATTTCAATTTTTGTGAGTCTACGGAAAATGCTGCGAATAATCCGTCCTTATTTACTATTCAGATATGCTTAGCGCCAAAATTAAAACTACATAAACCACGCCTGATATAATTTACGTCTAATATTCATTAATTTATTTACAACCGCTTGACATTTCTGTCATTTAAACAGCTTTCACGTGACTCATGGGACAAATGGATTATTCACCAAAGTGCTGCAAAATTTTGCAAACGGGGAAATCAAATGAGAGAGTTATAACGAAGACAGATTATGGCACAATTAATTTGAAATATATCTAAAATTAATAAAATTTATTCTTGCGGAACTGTTCGCTGTTAAAATATATATTATTTTATTATTTCCGACTGACACAATGTGTAATGAGTTATTGTTTCCCTCACTTCCATTTATCAACAGACAGCAGTATGTTCTTTCAAATGAAACAGTTAAGTTAATTAGCTGGTATTGTAAAGGCCTATGCAATATAGTTTCCATCAGTATTGATTACATATTTTTTAACTAAGGGGACGAGTAAATCTTTCTTTTGTATTGGGAATACTGCTGATTCTTTCGAATCCACTAAAAATTTGCTTTCTACGTCGATTGCCGAGTCTATTAAATTTATTCCTCTTGTCGTATCTAACAAATCACTGGCTAGTTAGAATCCACCGTTTTTGCCGAATGTTTTAATAGTACTAAAGCTGTCGAATTTCACAAGAGTAACTTGTCGCCATAACTTGTCCAATCTGTTGAACCTCCTAAGTCGTCTAAGCCTACCTAATGCTGCGAGTATGCTGTGTCTATCAAATTTGTCGAATCCTTCACACCGACCGATTTGCCGTCATCGTGTCGTTTAGGTATAGATGTTTTAATCTATGTTCGTAATTTACTCAGTTGAATTTGCCAAATCTTGTAAATATGTTTCAAGTTGATATTCTTGTTTAAATTTTCTTTCATTTTTTGCACAATTTAATCGATTCTTCTGGGCAATTACATCAAACACTAATTAGAATATTTGGCGAACTTTACTAGAGTACTGGTACATGCAAACATAGTTCTGAAAAAAGTAATCAGCCTAAGCCATAGATTAGACAAAGTGATAGAAGGGAGAAAATTCATACACTCTCCTAAAAACAGGCATAGGTTTGCGAGGGCCAATCATTATGAGTTTGGTTCAACCAGCCACGAGTTTCCTTCTAGTTTAAGTTTGGAGCGAGATTTGGCTGTAAAAATTTAATTTGATAAGGTTTCGTCACCTCAACTTCCAAGCTAATGAATGAGAAAATTACAAATTAGCTCGAAGAGAGGGGAAGTGTGATCAATCTCTCTGAGCAGGTTTGTTTGTCGACTGCTATATGTTGTTACAGTTCTGCTAACTATATAGCAAAATTTTCTCAACGAAACAAATGGTAACTGTAACTTTCAGATTCCTTTTAACAATAAAAATAAAACGGTCTTTTAATTTTCAGATTTATTTTATTGTCAGGAAGAAAATCTTTTCATATTGTACAGAACTGAGATCCGGAAGAGCTCTACCAAAATACTGAATACCTTGGTCAAAATTGTAGCGCTTTATGAGTCATAGTGCGGGCTTTTAGCAAGCCCAACTTGGGTTAAATTTAACTTAAACTTCTAGGAATAAATGTAAATTAACAACAGACAAACTTTTCTTGTAAAAGTTAAAAATACAATTATAAAAGTAATAAAAATAAAAATAATTCCTTTCCGAGATAATCCTATTGACTAACATAATTGTCAACTGACAACAAGTCATAAATTAACATAATTATTTCAAACTGAATGAATAAAATAAAAATAACAAATACTAAGAACAAATTAACAATTATCAATTGCCTTCCTGCAACATTACCTCAACTGAGTTACACTATTCAAATTTTGTTTCCACGTAATAAACTCGAAAAAATTCGGCGTACTTTATCAGCAACGCGTAGTCACCGTGTCCAAAAGTTGGCAAAAAGAAAGTTTACGGCTCAGTTCCAGGTGATAAAATTCTTGTGTACAAAAATGCATGCGAAATATATTCCATATGCTTTGAATGGAAAGATTTATAATTTTATAATTTAATAAAATTCAACCCAGCAAGAAATTTTTAATCAACTTACAACTTTACCTGCTTAAATTATTCCAAATTTACGAAGTGATTATAATTAAACCAAGTTTATTAAATAATTCAAAATGATTTTTGGCAAACATGTCTCAAGAAGCATCGATTGCATTCGCAATTAAAATTAAGAAACGGATGTCTGTCGTCTGGGAAGTGGAAGAGAGGGGAAAGTGGATAAAGGTCACTTTTTCATCCAAGTACAGTATTAATGAGCTATGTACCATCAACTTCTAATACTTTGTAAATTACGTACATTTACCCATTCGTTTTTCGGAAAAGGTACGGTGCGATCAGACAATTTTAACTTTTTTCTAAGCAATTTCATTAAAATTTTTTCTGTAGTCGTAACAATAATGCTACATAGTAAAGGGTATCCGGGAAGTAGAGACACAACTTTGATAATGATATATGAATGTCGCTTGAAATGAAATCTGTCTTCTAAAAATAAGAAACAAAATCAGAATCGCATTTCATACATGAAAGTGAAGTCTTGTTTCTGGTGACTTGGATCAACAAAAATGTCTAGAAAAAATGTTGAGATATTTGTTGCGGATATTTTTCACTACTACAGAAATATGACAAGAAAATCACCATCCAAATTTTTTTAGTAGAACGTATGAGCAGACTAATATTTTATTATATTTTTAAGTGGTATTATGCTTCTACACTGAAAACCAGAAGTCTCTATACATTTCGAAAATCTTTTAGTATAAAACCATGCAGAAAAAATTGAGGGATTCAAACTCATGACCTCATGCTCTTTACTCAAAGCTGAACCAGACGGTTGCACGCCAAAATTATTGTACCCGATTCTTTCAGATTCTTTTACTAAAATCTTCATTATCTCACTGTATAGAACTTGTCTAATGTCAATTTTTTCTCTAGAATTAATTAAGACGGTTCGATTGTAGCAAAATAGAATCGTTTTAGTTTGCAGAAGGTGAGTAACTTAGGAAACTTTAAATACTTTTCAAAAACTACTTAATTTGAATAATATTCTTTGCTGTTTTCAATCTGTTTTGCTAATTGTTTTATGTTGGTGTGTTTCTCATCCACCAATTTCTGAATGATCATTACTAACTTGTGAATTGATTATGCGTTAATTCATATCAGATATTTTCTTAAATTCCTGATGTAATTTAGTACCTTATCATAATTTTTTCCATCCAAATTATTGAAGTTTAGTTTCTTACCCAGAAAATTTTATAATACCCGGATTCGAGTTTTTTCCAAAATGAATAATCTTCTAAAATTCCTGACGTAATTTAGTACCTAGCCATAATTATTTCCATTCGAATTGCTGAAGTTTAGTTTCTAATACGAAATTTTTATAATACCCGGATTCGGGTATTCACCTAGAGTATATCCAAAATTGAATATTTTTGCAAAATTTCTGACAAAATGTGGCGTTCATTCGTAATTATTTCCATCTAAATAGGTCAACTTCACATTTTAATTTTTATTATACCNTCACATTGTAATTTTTATTATACCCGTGTTCGAGTATTTCCTAATTTGACAAATTTTTCAAAATTAATCATCAAATTTTGACACTCGATACTTTTTTTTGTTTCCGAAAAAATCAAACAAATTGTGTCAAGGTCACTCTTATTTTGATTTTGCACTTTGATATTGCTCTCACTCTCGAAACATAGGATATTGACCGTTACTGCTTCGGCTAGTAATTTATCGTGAATACAACACTGCTTTTTGTTCCAGAATTTGACGGAGACCTGGAAACCGACCTTACTAAAAATTAAAACGTAGTCACAAAAATTATACAGGGTATGGCTGAAGTAAGCAGACAATGGAAAAAGTATAACTGAAAAAACACATACTAAAAAAAGCGTCTATACTCGTCCCCTATCCCATTCCTGCACTCCCATTGTTTGCTTACTTCTGCCATACCCTGTATAATATAATAGCACATTTTCAAAATTTATTTTGTGCAGTAATCTTTATGTACTTTGTCAAATTAGTAAGATGCAGTGCAGGTGTCTACAGATGTCTACCCACTTACAGAATACTAATATAAAGTTACATACTTGGGATAAAACACTTTCACCATGTATATTGACTTCTGGCTTTCAGTGTATTTAAACTAATTTTAAACTTCTACCTGGCCATCGTCAAGAGAAATTATCACCAGAGGAATTAAAGAAAGTGGAGAAAGTGTTTCATCGTCAGTCCAACACACCTGTCCGCACTGCAACTAAACGAGTCAAATTTTCAGGTCTACCTAGTCGGATATCGAAGTATACAAGCTGGGGTTTACGGCTAAGACCATGAAACAGTCTCTGAAATATGTCAAGGATAAGGAGAAGCGAGCGATGACCAGGCTTAGAAAAAGTTTCAAAATTGCATGAAAGAAATTCCTCACCACGGATGACAAAAATTACATTTGACCGTTTCCATTTGCCGGGCACCAAGTGTTTGAATGCCTTGGGTCAATCTGCGTTGGATTATGAAAACAAATTTACCTAAATCACCAAATTCAGCGGAAATATCCTGTTTGACAAGATTTTGACGAAATTGAGAATGTTTCAGTCATTTGTTGCAGAAGGGGCCTGAACTAAAAAACTTACATGCGAGAGTGTCTGAAGCAACGATTACTTCCATTCACACACAAGCATCACGAATTAGAAGACGTTTTATTTCGGCTTGAGCAGGCATGTTCAAGATTTGCGACTACCGATGTAGACATTCTAAGTCAGAAAATTGTCTATTTTGTACCAAAGCCTATAAGCCCCTTAAACATGACACAGGCAAGAGGAATTAAAGAAGTTGGGTTTTTTGCAAAAACCAGTACTGTCAGATATCCAAACAACCTAAAATCATCCAAGGTTTGAAGCTAATTCGGAACAAAATTTCCAAAGAGGCACCGAAAGGAGTAGAAAAAGAGGAGATGGGACATCTCTACTAGAACCTTCGAGGAATGAGATTCAAAAAAGTCAGGCTGGCGATGTATGACCTTCGAAATAACGAGATATATTAGTTAATATTTATGATAAATTTTCATTCCAGTATACTTGTTGGTTGTTCTGCAATCTCAGTTTCAAATTTGTGCCTCTACTTCCCGGACACCCTTTATCTGGACAACAAATGAGTAGGTTATGTTTGGATCAGGCATAATAACTACTGTCTCAGTGGACAACTGCGTTCCAATGAACCACCTACAACCATACAATAATAAAAATGAATCTCATCAACATGTTCATCATGTTCAATATCTAGTATTACCTTAAGCAGAACTTGTTCGACAATTGTAAAATAATAGTAGTATATCTAAATGCTTTTGAAGGAACAGTAGTAAGTAAATAAAATTCAACAGTTTATTAATGTCACGCTCAAATTTAGAATTTAAAGACCCCAATAGGAATCATTTACGAAAAAGCATACTTAGTGGTATGAAACAATCTAATGCTAATAAATAGTATCTGTAAAATTTTAAGTGAATTGATCGAATAAATGGTTTAATTAATATCTTAAAAACAATATTTTAAAAACAAAGTATTCCGGTATTAATACATTCATTTAATTTCTTGACAGTATCGCAATAATACAACTATTGTGTGCCTTAGTAAATTCATATGTAAGCAATATATACTGAGCAAATATTTGGTGACTGAAAAGTGTGTGGGGATTTGATCATAAGACTCAATCCCCACTACTGTACTCATAAATGAGACAGTAGACTCCTTACCTGGCAATGAATGACCAGGAAGGAGAGTTTCGGAGTTGTATTGAGTTTGAGAACAGGATTGCCCAACTAGGCTCTGTAGCACAAATGGTTAGTGCGTTGGGTCCGGAATACCCAAGACGTGGGATCATACCCCACCGGAGACCAAATTTTTGTGGCAATCACTGTCTCAATCTCAAAGTGGAGGGTCAGCCCCGACAAGTGTTACACAAGTTCACATGCCCTGACCACCAGCTAGTTATAGGCAAAGTTTTATCTAGCCTAATCCGACTTCATTGAGTCATGATTTCAAGTATTGCCTTGGTGCAATGAATCACTTGCCAAATCTTGCTGCAGCAATGACGGCTTAGAGCATTTCATCCTCAGTAGCATGTCTCGTTTTAGTTTTCGATTTCTCGTCTAAAAGTTTGTAATGTTGTAACAATTGTTTTACTAACAAATGAACGAGGATACCCACTCTAACCAAACCTACACAATCTCACCATGAGTTGTGGGCAACATATAATCATTATTGACACCGGAATCTATAGTAAGTTTTCTGTTACTGTGAGGATTGTAATTTCTTGCTACAATAACATAAAATCTCCTCTCCAGCAGCATCTCTCTCCCTTGTCTTCGGGTTTTTGTCCAAAATATTATAAGTTGTTTTGAATTCGTCAATTATTAATTTAACAGTCGTCTTGCTCTTAAATTTAACGAATAACGGTTAATTAAAGGGTGAGCGTTATAGTGGTCTGTCACTTGATGAAATGAATCCTATGGATATCGGTAATTGTATTTTTTAATTTCTAGTAGATTTAGCGGAAGATCTATGGATAGCAGAAATATGGAGCAATAATAAAAAATTAATGAAACTGAAAAATAAAGATTTCACAAAACACAGAAAACAGTTTACTCATTTTTAAACCGGTATCATCATCAATTTGTATTTAGATTCTCTTCCCATTTGGCTTGCTAGATATGTCGATAATAAATAAAAAGTAGCAATGTCGAATTGCGAATCGTTCTATATAAGTGATGGTGAGATTGTGTGAGAGAGTGGGCATCGCCGTTCATTCGTCAGTAATAATACACTGTATTTTAAGAAATAATGAGTGTATAAAAACTTACGACAACTTTCTGTATCCAATAAGGTCATCCGCCTGTTTTAAGTATGTTTGAAAACATCACGAAACACCTATACAGCTTAAGTTTCTATAATACTATATATTTACTGCCTGTGTACAAAAATTTGATGATATATTGAGTCAATTCTTCTTTCAATTTTAGAAATGATAAGGACAAATTGATTTGTCCTTGGAATGATTTTTATCGCCTGTTATTATATATACCCATATAACACTAAAAAATATCAGTAATTCGTAACTTTGCTGCATAGAAATGGCGCGAAAAGTAATTCTTGTAGCTTTTTTTTGCAAATTTCTTGGGAAATTTGGTTCCATGCATAAATTCTTTATATTTCAAAACAAACATGTTCATTGAGTATGAACATTGCCATTTAAACCTTATTGAATTTTCAATTCTGTCAAACATCACCCCCATTAGCAAGATTTCTTTCCAATGGAGATCGAGCTAGTTTTACTCAAACTATTGCAAAATTGGACAATTATTGGGGCAATAGAAAGCAAACCTGTCAACTCGTATATTTGATACACCCGCCGTCTTTACAGAAGATTGAAGAAGTTCAAACATCACTAGTCTGGTTGCTCAAATGTGGAGTGTCGGGAAAAAACTCATTTTGTTACGGAAAACATACATATTACATTGAAGTACATGCAAACTGGAACTTCGTAGGAAACACTCAAAACATTCCGTACGAATTTTATACAATACTTGTATATAAACAGATCTTAACGAACGATAGTTTTGAACTAGTGGTATCCATTCGAGAACCATGTCATGTTCAAATGCAGATCCGATATGTAGCTAGCAATATACCTCAACCGATGCTTTCTAGAAAACTATTAAATGACGCATATTCCGACTTAATACTGGGTGCATGTTCTATCCGATGGAGTTCTCACCCACGTTTTGGACACTGTTTTTTTACTGGTTACAATTTAACAAGTAACCAAACAAAAACTGTAGAATTACCACTTGCTTTTCTTATTCTTGCTGATGTGACAAAACAGTTGAATTCATTTACATCAAAGTTAAGACACACATATGCTATCGAATGGTCAGAAGGTATTCACATGAAATCTGTTCATGTAATACCTGAAACTTATCCCAAGCATGCAGGGCGGAATCAGTCAAATGGTGGGTATACATTTTTCATTAGGACAATAACATATAACTTCATAACTGGTAATGGAAATAAAAAATATTTATCATTTGATACATTTCTACAACCATTTCGATTAAGTTTATGGTTAGGCCTTTTGATTACCTTTGCCATAGTTTGGGTTTTCATAAGCATTGTTTGCAAATTCCTCAAGTCTAAAGAAATTTCTTTGTGGTTTATATTAAAAATTATCCTTGAACAGAGTTTAAATATGTCAGCACAATTGTACGTGTCACAGGGTTTTAAATTATTCTTGAGCTTTCTACTTCTCATGAGTCTCATTTTGACAAATTTATACAGAGGTGGTGTCACGTCAAACTTGACAGCTCCTTTCCCTGAGAGTCAACTCACAAAAGTAGAAAATGCTACGGCCCTCGGCTACCAAATACTATTTCCGGCGAGACCATTGACAGTATATGGAGCATTTGATTTCCTATATAGACACTCTCCAAAACCATCTGACATTGAACTCAAAACATCACTTCTAAATGCTCTCTCGAAACGGAATATATTTGCATCTAATCTTTATGCAAATCAAGTTGATAATGGAGGCAGATCATTATACAGAGTGAGTTAATAAGGGCTACCTAGAGATGCTCACTCAACCGGACCTTTTTGTGTCACCCACCATAAATCGGCGTCAGAATTTTGTTTATTTTATAACATCACACGTTGTTACATTTAAAACAGAATCATTTAGTCGAAAGTGTTTTATCTAAATTGGAGTACCGCCGATCCTTCGACTGATTTAGATCAAATATCGCTACCGGGAACTAGGCGACTCATACGAGCAGCTACTTGTCAGATATAACAATCATCTTTCTGCGGTAAATAATCAAATACGTCAAGCACGTACTGTGAAAGATATTATTGTGTGAGAAAAATTATTTCTTTTGGACCAAACGTTTTCCCGAGTTTTTATATTCTGTAGAAATCCTGTCTAAAATGATTCCTGACGAAATGATTCTCTCTCATTCTACATAGGGCATACATTGACATTTCTATTGAACAGATTGTGTAGATACTAGTGATTACGCACAAATCCTGTCCAAGAGAAACCGCTAGAGAAAATTAAGCAAACTCTATGCATAAAATATTATACTGAGCCAACCTNAGAAACCGCTAGAGAAAATTCAGCAAACTCTATGCATAAAATATTATACTGAGCCAACCTGCCAGAATCAATTCTACAGGAACTGTGAATGATTTTTTATGCAGAACAAATTAGACAAATTCAAAGAAAATCTCCGCATATGGCATTATATTGTCTGTTACTTTCTCCAATCATTATCTGGAGAAACAGTACATTGACTAAATTGTAAAAAAATTAACCAGTATTGTCGCTATTGGCATATGTTTGCAACTCTTTTCGTAAGATTGAACTTGACCAGTAATAATTATACTATGGATTCTTTCTTAAATCTTGCTAACCAACATGCATCTCTCGGGTCTTATTTATCATCAGATTAGCGGAATTTCATGACGATTAAGGAAACGATTTTAGAAGATTTTCAAGTTTTTAGAAATAAAAAAATTTTACGAAAAAATTTCGCAGAATTTTTTTAACATTTTTTTAACATTATTTCTTAAAATATTTTTCAAATGCTACTAAAAGCTAGAGCTAATTTCAAGTTTTGCATATGTTAGTAATCTCTATTATACCGACTTTAGTTCTATAATCATTGAAATATAAAATAGTTTATTTTTTGAATTTTATAAACAGTAAAAAAATTTTTTTTTTGTTAATTTTTAGCAAGATTTTTATTTTTCTCCGACACATTCCCGCCCCCAAAACACCTCCTCCTCCTCCGGATGGGGGTTGAAGATGGTGTTGGGGAAAGATACAGCCCGTATGTTGGTTTTGCAGGAAGGCGGAACCAATCTCAACAAAAAACGAAAAAGTTAATTATGTACTTGTTAAAGAAATATAATAAGAAAATATTTAGAAAGTTTAATTTTTGGCGCGTATTTTTGGCCATTTTAAAGAAATATTCAAGGACGCAGTTTCAACATCCGTTCCATTGTAGAAGGGACCTGTTTCGTCTTAAACCAGCATCTGCTTGATCCTCCTTGATGTCTGTCATCAAGATCCCAGCAGATGGAACATGGGTGTTGTTCTAATGTATTGCCCGTACATTCTCCGCGTGCACTCCTGTACACAAGCCAAGGTACCGCCCGTACCGTGACTACCTTGTACTGTCCATACATGGTCGAAATTTTAGTGAGTCATCTTATGGCGTACATTGTCCATATATTGTTGGTTTGGTCAATGCCTTGATTGAGAATTTCTCAAAATTCTGGCTGTACTTTGATTCTCAAGGATTGGCTTGAGGTAGGCCGCTCTGCGCCACTTGAGACTGGTGTCTTGCGAGTGGTGGAACGAGCCTAATTGGATTGTACCCTGCCAAAGTACGATAATTTACTCTTGTATTCGCACGAAGTTTTTCGTGGGTTGAGTTACGGTTGGTATTGAGTTGTTTGCATTTGGTGGTGTATATGTTACTAGTTGGTTTGTTATTGTATTTGGTCGAATGTGGAAAGGTCTCAATTGGTTAAGATGACGGTTACCAATGTATTTCCGAGTAGGAAGTGAGAGTATTTTGAACGACACTGGGCTTATACTTTCGCCTAACTCGTATGGACCTATATAACGGAGGTTTAACTTAGATATAATTCCTTCCTCTTGGGCCGATAAAGTGTAATTTTGTATCAGAACTATGTCACCACAGTTGAAATTATGTTGTCTATGAGAGAGATCGTAATATTTCTTATTTTCAGCTTGAGCTTGTATTATGTTATTTCTAACGAACTCTATGACTGTTTTTAATTTTTCTGGAAGTAAATTTAAATTCTGATAGTCTATGTTTGTAGGGGCACTAGAAGAAGCTTGTAAATTCCGATCAAATGGAAGAGGAATTTCTCGTCCTAAATTAAGGATGGTTGGAGTGACTTGCGTAACACGGTTTATAGAAGTTCTAAGGGCTAACGCAAAATGTTGCAGATGTTCATCCCAATTGTGATGGTTACCGTTCATAAAAGCTTGAATCATCTTTTTAATATTACGATTAGCCCGTTCTGTTTGATTTGCTTGTGGATGGTAAGCACTTATGAAAACTTGCTGGATTTTCCAGTCTTTACTCAAAGTTTTCATTTGATTTGAGGTAAATTGGCTACCGTTATCACTTAAAATTCTTTTTGGAGTTCAGACTCTGCAGAAAATCTGATTTTCAAGAATATCTTTGATTTTCTTAGCAGTTGCGGCTCTCATGGGGAACATTTCTACCCATTTTGACAGTTCGTCAATTACTACTAATAAATGTTTATTTTGTCTTCCGCCTGAGCTAGCGGGAAAAGGACCCATTAAATCTGCATGTATCGTCTCAAACACTTTCGAAGGTGGAGATACATTTTGTAGTAGTCCGTAAGGTAACTGATTACTTGGATTTACTTTTTGGCAAATGATGCAACTATGGACATATTGCCTAATTTCTTTATTCATGTTTTGCCAATAACACCTGGATTTTATCCTTTCGAATGTTTTGCTCATGCCTAGATGTCCAGATTCTGGAACATCATGGAAAATTTTTAAAATTTCACTTTNGGATTTACTTTTTGGCAAATGATGCAACTATGGACATATTGCCTAATTTCTTTATTCATGTTTTGCCAATAACACATGGATTTTATCCTTTCGAATGTTTTGCTCATGCCTAGATGTCCAGATTCTGGAACATCATGGAAAATTTTTAAAATTTCACTTCTCATTGACTGAGGTATAACCGGTACTGGAATTAACTTTAGTTTTAAGCGTACGCACTTAGTATTAATAGACGTGTCGGAAAGTGTGTCGACTACACCTGCGTCTTGACATTTTTGACATAAACTACCTCGGAGACACACAGTGTTCACATTGGAATTGAGGCGTCTGAGAGCTTGTTTGTCGTATTTGCTCTCAAATGGTTTAGTCTTTCTCATAAGAACCTCATCTTGGAGAATATAATTCATCGATTCTAGACTCAGTGAACTATTCTTCAAGAGAGTGATAATTTGGAGTAGTTTGCTATCTTGACGTTGTTGCAGCGCAATATCTCTGAGTGAAGCTGTCGTGAAAGTAAGGGCGGCGACTGGAACATATTGAATTTCAACATCGTCGTCAATGTCCATATCGTCTGACTGAACTGGAATTGGAGCTCGTGATAACGCGTCCGCTACCACATTCTCTGTTCCAGGACGGAAATTGATATGAGCATTCCAAGAATCTATTTGTTGGGCCCATATATTTAACTTTTCTTTCACACTCTTCATTTTCTTTAAATAGCT
The DNA here is from genome assembly GCA_002738285.1 of Holacanthella duospinosa. Classification (NCBI taxonomy): domain Eukaryota; kingdom Metazoa; phylum Arthropoda; class Collembola; order Poduromorpha; family Neanuridae; genus Holacanthella; species Holacanthella duospinosa. The sequence continues at coordinate 66,271 of NIPM01000249.1, read as the reverse complement.
AACTGCTCTGTTGTCCGTTTGGATTGTGAATTCATGATGGCGTATGAATTCCGCAAACTTTTTATAACCGAAAACTATCGCGTAGATTTCTTTCTCGTATATGTGAGCTGACCTCTCAGATTGTCTAAGGGTTTTGCTAGCAAACATGATGGGACGTTCTATTCCATTAATTATTTGGCATAAAACTGCACCAAGTCCGTAATCATTAGCATCACATTTCATAAGAATCGGTTTAGAGTAATCTATATTTTGCAAGACCACATTATCTAAGATGTCAGTNCTAGCATCACATTTCATAAGAATCGGTTTAGAGTAATCTATATTTTGCAAGACCACATTATCTAAGATGTCAGTTTTTAACTGTTGGAAAGAATTTTCCTGCTCTTCTGTCCACTCAAATTTATTCTCCTTACGGAGTAATTTGAAAAGTGGTTCCATCTTAGAAGCGTAGTGTTGAATAAAAGTGGCGTACCACTGACACATGCCGTTGAATCTCATAATTCCTTTCTTGTCTAAAGGCCTAGGAAACTCAACTATTGCTTTAATCTTTTCTGGATCTTTTTTCAATCCTTGCTGAGCAGCAATGTGACCTAAAAATTTCATTTCGCGCTTAGCAAAAGATGATTTTATTGTATTGATTGTGAGATTAGCGGTTTTGAGCCGACCCATCACAATTTCAAGATGTTGTAAATGTTCCTCTAAGGTTCGAGAGAAAATGATGGTATCATCCATATAGACTCGAATAAAAGAATCTAAGCCTTGGAGAACTGTATTTTTAAGATATTGGAACGTTTTTGGGGCATTCTTCAACCCAAATGGCATGACAAGCATTTCATAATGTCCGTCTTGTGTTATAAAAGCGGATTTTTCAATGCTGTCTGGGTGAAGTGGAATTTGCCAAAAACCTGACTGTAAATCTATCACTGAGTACCAATATCCAGATGGGATATGTCTCAGCATATTATAAGTGCTACCCATTGGAGCTGAATTAGATTTAGTCTGATCGTTTAATTTTATATAGTTGAAGCACATTCTCCATTTTCCGTTTTTCTTTTTATCCATTACGACTGGAGCGGCGTATGGAGATCGTGAGGGTCTACACATTCCGTTCTTAAGTAGCTCTTGTACTTGGTGATTTATTTCTGCGTTAATTATTGGGGAACAACGATATGGTTTACAAGAAGGTGGTTTACCTTCGGCTTCAATTTCGTGCATTGTGATGGTCGTTCTTCCAAACTTCCCATCATTCCGAGCTACGGTGGGAAATTTGTCCAATATAAAAACTTGAAATTGGACTTAACCCAGTTAATAACGTGTTCAAAGAATAGGTATTTCTTTGTCACTAAGGTCGCATGAGTCAATGCATGGTTCTGAAGAACTGCGTGCACTAACATCATGGATTGTGGAAGACAACATGATAGGATTGTATTTAGTAGAAGTCGGTAAACTAAACTTAATTTTTGGTTTGTTTCTGAACCAATACTGATAACCACGTAGATCTGTAACAATGCCTTGGCTATANCTAAACTTAATTTTTGGTTTGTTTCTGAACCAATACTGATAACCACGTAGATCTGTAACAATGCCTTGGCTATAGATAATATCTGAGCCAACAACACACGGGAATGGTAAATGATTTATAATAAGAAATTCATGGTCGAATATTCTATTCGCCATTTCTATTGTCAATAGAGCCTTTCCAATAGGACTGGTTTTAATATTATCAATAGCGGATAACACAATTGTATCGATAGGTCGAATGTATACATTTAATTTTTGAACTAAACTTTTTTCAATGAGAGAAGAAGTGCAACCTGAATCGAGTAATGAAGGGCACTTTTGATTTTGAAGTTTAATTGAAATTATTGGAACCNCTAAACTTAATTTTTGGTTTGTTTCTGAACCAATACTGATAACCACGTAGATCTGTAACAATGCCTTGGCTATAAATAATATCTGAGCCAACGACACACGGGAATGGTAAATGATTTATAATAAGAAATTCATTGTCGAATATTGTATTCGCCATTTCTATTGTCAATAGAGCCTTTCCAATAGGACGGGTTTTAATATTATCAATAGCGGATAACACAATTGTATCGATAGGTAGAATGTATACATTTAATTTTTGAACTAAACTTTTTTCAATGAAAGAAGAAGTGCAACCTGAATCGAGTAATGAAGGGCACTTTTGATTTTGAAGTTTAATTGAAATTATTGGAACCNATGGTAAATGATTTATAATAAGAAATTCATTGTCGAATATTGTATTCGCCATTTCTATTGTCAATAGAGCCTTTCCAATAGGACTGGTTTTAATATTATCAATAGCGGATAACACAATTGTATCGATAGGTAGAATGTATACATTTAATTTTTGAACTAAACTTTTTTCAATGAAAGAAGAAGTGCAACCTGAATCGAGTAATGAAGGGCACTTTTGATTTTGAAGTTTAATTGAAATTATTGGAACCCCGAAATATTTAACTTTTGGGGAGTAATTGGAAGGAGTCAATCCCAATTTCTCCCTTCCTCGTTTAAATCTGATTCATAACCTTCAGGTTCACGAAAATTTTGGTCACTTATTTTGACTTTCTTCTGTTGTCTTTGTACCGTTTCACTATTATAAGGAACAGGCATCGCTAGCCCAGATCGGGTTGAACAGCGATATGCTGAATGACCAAAACCTTTGCATTTCATGCATTGATCTGGTTGTTCTTGCGGATTGAATTGTATATTTTGATGAGGCTGTAATCGGCCTCCATTATTATCTCTTTGATTATTCACTTGATGGTTTTGCCAATTACTGCGATTGGATCCTCGTGAAGAACAATTCCAACCATTGTACCCGAAATCCCGTTGGGAAAACGCTGGGCCACGATGGTTGGGTTCTCTGCGTGTGTCACCATTATCGTAGTATTGTAGGTAGAAACTATTTCGAAACGTTCTACTGCCATTATATTGTGCTTTATCATTTTGNGTAGGTAGAAACTATTTCGAAACGTTCTACTGCCATTATATTGTGCTTTATCATTTTGGCGACCATTGTTGTTGAAGCGGTTGTTTTGGTTACTGTTGTTACTACTGCCTCTGTAGAAACTACGACGGCCACGATAGTAATTTTTAAATGAATTATTCTCACAAAAGTAATTATTCTGTCGGTTACAATTGTAATTATTGTCACGATCACGTCGATTATAGGGACGGAAATTCTGATTAGATTGNGGCGACCATTGTTGTTGAAGCGGTTGTTTTGGTTACTGTTGTTACTACTGCCTCTGTAGAAACTACGACGGCCATGATAGTAATTTTTAAATGAATTATTCTCACAAAAGTAAGTATTCTGTCGGTTACAATTGTAATTATTGTCACGATCACGTCGATTATAGGGACGGAAATTCTGATTAGATTGNTTATTCTGTCGGTTACAATTGTAATTATTGTCACGATCACGTCGATTATAGGGACGGAAATTCTGATTAGATTGATTAAGTGTCTGATCATTACTAATGAGCGGTGGAAGTCTTGATTGACGCTCGTTAAATTTGTCTTCTGCGAGAATACACTGGTGTACTATGCGACAAGCTTCGAAAAGCTCTTCTGGTGATCGGTAAATTGTTGTACCTAATTTTGTACGTAAGGATGGGTGTAATGAAAGTCGAGCCCGTTGAACTGAATCTTTAGTGCTTTCGTTAGGATTGCACTGTTTACCAGTACGAACCATGTCGTAAATAAAAAATTCAACTGGTTCACTCAACTTCTGTTCACGTGTATAGAGTAATTTTACTCGTTCGTTATTATCCATCCAACTGTCATAACGTTGGATAAAACCGTCTTTGAAATCTTCCCAGTTTTCAAAATCTGCCTGATGGTGATCGAACCATGCCTTTGCGTCTGGTGAGAGAATGGTGCTCACCAGATGAAGGAATTGGTCTTCATCATGGCCTTGAGATTTAAAATATCGCTCAACATCACTTATGTAAGCGATTGCAGATGACTGCTTCGGTTTAAATTTAGGAACTTGCACGGTAGTATTAATAGCCGGGACTTCAATNTAAGCGATTGCAGATGACTGCTTCGGTTTAAATTTAGGAACTTGCACGGTAGTATTAATAGCCGGGACTTCAATATTTTGTATTGCTCTAGCAAGTAAATTAATGGAATCAACTGATAACTGACCTGTATTATCATTCTTGGAATTATTAGCGGTTTTTATTTGTGTATGTATTTCGCTAGTACTAGGAATCGGTTGCATTGCTTGTGTGCTAAGCATGGTTTGGGTAGTCATGAACTGTGTAAGTTGGTTGAGAAACTGTTGTTGCATTTCTTTCATTTGATTTTGNTAAGCGATTGCAGATGACTGCTTCGGTTTAAATTTAGGAACTTGCACGGTAGTATTAATAGCCGGGACTTCAATGTTTTGTATTGCTCTAGCAAGTAAATTAATGGAATCAACTGATAACTGACCTGCATTATCATTCTTGGAATTATTAGCGGTTTTTATTTGTGTATGTATTTCGCTAGTACTAGGAATCGGTTGCATTGCTTGTGTGCTGAGCATGGTTTGGGTAGTCATGAACTGTGTAAGTTGGTTGAGAAATTGTTGTTGCATTTCTTTCATTTGATTTTGTATCACTTCAACTGTGACTTGAAAAATGTTCTGCATTTGGATTATTTGCTCCTGTAAGACTTGAATCTGAGCTTTGAAAGCTTCTGATTCTGAGCGAACAATGTGGATTTGATTGTCATTGTTTACACTAGTTACTGGTAAACTGGGACTTGTATCAAATCTCTGACCGGTATTTTCTTTTTTAGACTTTTGTCTGATTTTCGTTTGTGAGAAAGTCGATTCATCTGATTTGTCTTTCCTATGTCTTCCGCTACCACAAGTAGTGAGACTTGGAATTTCAAATAGATGTCTAGTATCTGGATGAGTGATAGGATCAAAATCCGCATCATCTCCCGTATTTGCATTCCTATCGTCCATTTGATCCGAAGTTGCGGATGAAACTGACGAGAAACTATTGCCACTTCGCTTTTCAGTTTGAAATGGGACCGGACCTGTAGTTGTCACTTTTTTGATCTTCGATACTTTTTTCGGAATAGTTAATGAAGTAGGACTTTTTACTTTTTTACCTACTCCTTTTGACATAAGAATTGTTTTGTGATTCGAGAGAATGATTCTGAACCGATAAACAGAGTACGTCTTACGTAAATTACGATGTATACCCGAATTCTAGGAATTCGCTGGGTTCGAAAATTTACAACAAGTACTAATTATTTAATAACTTCACAGCAACCCTGTTGTATATTGAGCTCAAATTCAATTAAGAATTTGCTGAGTTCACTATACCGATAGGATGTGAGTACCAATTTGTATAGATTTGTTGAGGTTTCAAACTCAATTCACTAAGTTCAGTTAATTCTGACTTTATGAAAAATTTTGGCGTAAACTTTGGACGAATGTATGGTTTCTAAAAAAAAATATTTTAGATTAACTGTGAACAACTCGTATTTGTTGTGGTTTTCACTAAATTTTAATTAATTGTATGGTTTCGACACTTTTTTGAATTGAATTATAACTTTTGATTGGTTTTGTGACAAGTGAGGTAAGTGAGCCTAAACTTTGGTCGGTAATCGGCACTATATTTGGAGTCGAAAAATGAAGTCTACAGTGTGGTATGTGACTTTCGGTTTGAGTGACCCGAAANACTGGTTTTGTGACAAGTGAGGTAAGTGAGCCTAAACTTTGGTCGGTGATCGGCACTATATTTGGAGTCGAAAAATGAAGTCTACAGTGTGGTATGTGACTTTCGGTTTGAGTGACCCGAAATCTAGGTCGGTTTGGTGTGTTACACTATTTCCGACTAAATATATTTAAACTTTTTAATAGATGAGTTATGGAAGAGCTGATGACGAAAGTTTCACTGTTTTTTATCACTATATGTAAATTTTATAGACATATTTTGAAACTTGGAATCATTTGAATTGTGCCGAAGAATTGTCATTTTTCGGAAACAATTATCTCGAAATCGGGTACTCTAGGTATGTTAGGTTAGGTAGGATTAGGTTTTTAGGTTATTTAAGGTTTCAGAATTCACTCGCCATAAGGCTGAATTCTGATGGTTGGAAAGGATAGGAGTGGGCGTGGCCTAACTCTTTCCCTAAGGTCAGCCTCTAAATTAGTAATAAATTAATGCTCTCTCCTTGCCTGACTTGAACCTTTCGGTTTGCGAGTCAGAGGAGTATACTAAGCGATCAATAAAGCTTGCGTCCTCGGTACTTTGAACTCGAAAGTTTGCGAGGTACCTTAGATTAGCTTGAATTGAATAATTAAAAAAAAAATTGAGTGTGACCTTGAACATTTAGTTTACTTTACGCGCTTATTTTGCGTATTATTAAATAATAATAAATTAGCCCTACGCCTTTGCTTTTTTAATAATGTAATTATAAGCGTATTTTGCGCTACAATAATTACTTTAAATTACCCTTGATGATTTGATTGATGAGGTGAAGAAGAGACCACCGGAAGCAAACCCCTATGGTCGTCACGTATGGTCCTTTGAGGTGTTTGGTTGTGGTGGATGCAGGTTCCTTAGTTCCTGAGGGATGGCCTCCAATGGTGATTCCCTTCCCTGACCTCTGACCTTACACTTTTTACTTTAATTATTTTAAATTAAATAAATCTAAAAATCAAAAACTTTCCAATATTAAAGAGAACCTATTTATTCTCTTCTTAAAACCCAACTGAGCGGAAAACGCCCAGAACACACCACGAGTATTATATTAAATATTTCATATTGGGGTTCAGCCCCACTAACTATTATTATTATTATTATTGAGCTTAAGGCTCTAACCTATGAAGAGGTTATAATTAAAATGAAAGGGAAGTAGATGCTTGAAGAGTCAGCTGGGTCTCCTCGCGGGATCCAGTTGACTTTTCAAATTTGAAGTTGAGTCTGACAAGGGGGTTCTCCGACATCCCTTAGTGAAATCCTTATATCGATCCACTCATTGGTTGTCAAAATATTCAAGTTATTATTTAACATGTAAATTCCCATAACGCAAAATTGGAGTCTAATACAGAAAAATAAAAAAAAAATGGTCAAAGTTGACGGATATGGCATATCTTCTAATACGTCTAATAGTACATGGACTATCTATTAGTGAAAACCGCATCTCAATACGTCAATTTGTTTTTGAGTTAAAGCACCGAAGGAAGGACGGCAAAGACAGACCTGTAATATGTTTGCAACACAATAAAGCTTATGACGTTAGACAAATAAAAAGCCCAATGGCTAAAATCTCACCTGTAATGATTGTTCGTCACAGTAAAAATATACAGTGAGCCAGTTGTCTAGGGTTCACTTACCCATTTGTGAACACTCTTTCCGGCTTTTCAAGTTCTCCAAGTTGAATGATTGCGTCCGAAGTAGTAACTTGAATAGATTACATGCCTTCTATTTCATCCATTCTAACCTGCCACGCTTTTCTCTTTGCAGCTCGAATGGATTTGGTATAAAATCATTTTGCCTCTTGATATACAACCACGGATCCTTAGAATTATTTGGCAACATGTGACCGGTCTGCCTTCCGTGCTTGGTCTCTTAAAGAAATAAACTTGTTGACCAATATCCCTTTGTAAGTGCACGTGCATTATCGTTTTGATCGGTTGTATACAGTGTGGAAATCTTAGTAGGAGACAATGATACCTAAGTTCACCCACCCCACCCGAACTAAACAGCATATACGGGAACTATGGTGTCTATGATGTTTATGGTGTCTAGCACGGGTGGGGTAGGTGAACTTGGGTATCATTGTCTCCTACTAAAATTTCCACACTGTATATCAATTAGAAGAATATTCCAAAATGTCCGTTATAGTCCTTTTCGCTTATCACGTCTATTGACCCAATATCCTTCTCTGCCACTCTTACTTAGTCCTTTATTGACGTTCTCATGGTAGGATGCTCATTCCGTCTTCCTGCGATTCATATAAATGTCAGAATATGTAAGTTAAAATATTACATCGTATGGTATGTTCCTATTGTCGGGAAAGAAAGTATTCCTATTGATCCACCAATGTACTATTTCATCGAGCATGACAATGATTGTTGGAGTTATATCTAATACATCCTGCTTAAGAGGGAGATGCACAAATGTATACTCTAGATTTTAAATCGAACATATACCATCATGTAGTGAATACTATAAGAAAAATTATTGAACAAATTTTTGTTGCCAATGAATTGACTGGAGGGGGCAGGAGGGCCCTAAAAAATTTTAATTCACATTAGTTTTCATATATATCCTTAACAATCACTCTTAAATTCGTCTTCAAATGTTAAAAGAATTATGGAGTGATTGTTTAAGTGAATGAATTTTTGCTCTTGTCGGAAATCGAGTTCATCGTTTCGAATCCTACCGTCTCCAATTCACTTTTTTTAATAAATAGCTAAATTATGTTTGATTTTGTCTACTACTTTCATAGTGTATTATTAGTGTACTGCTTCCACAAATCGAATTGAGCAAACGTATTCCATTTCTAATATTCCATTAATCAGTTGATATTTACTAATTTGAATCAATTGTTATCGCAAAGAATATCCTAGTTTAAGCATAAATCCATCTTTTATAGCTACGGTACAATTTGTAAAGCTACAAGTACGAAATGTAAAATGATTTGTTAAAAATATGATAAGCTTTGCAAATTGTACCATAGCTATAAAAGATGAGTTTATGCTTAAACTAGGATAATCTTTGACATAATAATTGTTTTAAATTAGTAAATATCAATTGATTAATAGAATATTAGAAATGCAATAAGTTTGCTCAATTCGATTTGTGGAAGCAGTAAACTAATAATACACTATGGAAGCAGTAGACAATATCAAACATAATTAAGCTATTTATTTAAAAAAAAGAGAATTGGAGACGGTAGGATTCGAATCGGTGAACTCGAATTCCGACGAGAGCAAAAATTCACTCACTTAAACCATCACTCCATATTAGTGTTCCGCATGGCTCTGGCTCAATAGCTCTGGCTCTGGCTCTGGCTCGAGCTGGCTCACAAAATTTTCTGAGCCAGAGCCAGTGCATGGCTCTGGCTCATATAGTAATTTTGAGCCAGAGCCATGGCTCATGAGCCAGCTCAACGAAACTTGTGAGCCATGGCTCAATGGCTCAACTTTTCCTCTAAATTCTTCCCCTAAATTTTCATTTTTTTCTTCCAAATCATTACTTTTTTTTTAATTTTCGGAATTTTTAGTCAATGAAAGTCAATTTGCCTTTAGCCAGTGCATAATTATGATTTGTATTGGCTTATTCTCACTAGGTCATTCTCACTTTTAGCAAAATGTGCATATTAATGGGAAAAAACATTTTTTATGTTGAGCCATGAGCCATGGCTCTGGCTCATGAGCCAGCTCAACAAAAGTGCGGAGCCAGAGCCATGGCTCATGAGCTGGCTCACCGCTCGGGTGAGCCATGAGCCATGGCTCATTGAGCCAGTGGCTCTGGCTCACGCCAAAAGCTGAGCCATGCGGAACGCTACTCCATATTTCCTTTCACATATTATAGACGAGTTTAAGAGTGATTGTTAAGAATATATACTATAAAAACTAATACGAAAAAAAAACTTTCTGACCTGACCCCTCCAGCCAATTCATTGGCAACGAAAATTTGTTCAATAATTCTTCTTATGGTATTCACTACATGATGGTATATGTTTGATTTAAAATCTAGGGCATACATCCGTGCATCTCCCTCTTTAGCCGCTAATAACGTGTAGTTCATTACATATTACATTACATTACTACCTCACAGAGTATGATTGGTGTTTGAACCACAATCTAGAATTATTGCAATCCAGTTTATTGCAATGCTCNACATAAAGAGGCAGTCCCCACGTCGTTATTGACGTCGATACTACCTCACAGAGTATGATTGGTGTTTGAACCACAATCTAGAATTATTGCAATCCAGTTTATTGCAATGCTCCTCTAGTTCTTTACAATAGGCGGAGGTGTCTTCCCGTCGTATGCCATGTAGAGTGAGGCAAAAATAATTTCTCCCTAGACCCAAGTAGATACAGTTTGCATTACTGGCAGAAGGCATTGGCAACACTTTTGCATCATGTGATGTAAGTATACATGGTGTAAATTTGGAGTATCTTGCCTTATCACAATATAGACCTTGCTTTCAGTAGCCCATATATTATTTCAGGAATGTGCCTCACGCGCAGCTATACTCATCTTGCGTCTAACTTATTAGTTTAGGAGTGGACCATCGATGGTATTTTACTTAATTGTTTGACTAGTTACTCCAAAAGAACTTGTTTCTTATTGTGTCGTTTCTGTTACTATTTAAAAACATATTAATAACTTTCAAACCTGAAAAATTATACAAGGAGCAGAAATTAACAAGTGCATTGTATTTTCGGTGGCGAATGTACTGTTCTCCTAGACAGTGAAGTGAACAAACAAAATTATGCATTAGAATTTTATGCCATAAGTAGGAACTCTAATCTTAACCCGCAAATGTTGGAAAACATTAGGAAGGAGTCTTACGATTGCCTCAATTGCTGTTTAGGGAAGGATGGAAAAAATTTCGAGCAAATGACTCATTAAACTGATTAAATTACTAATCAAATAAGAAGTTTGGAGACTTTCAACTTTGGTTTCGAGTTTGGTGATTTATATATAGCACACATAAGTCAGTGGCTGATTGTAGGGTAGTGTGGCCATCCCTAGCCACCCGCTAAAATCTCACCCTGTATATATAATAATAATAAATGAGAGCATTAAGACTTTCAACAAATTGTCTTTTGAACAACTTACTGTCTCCAATATGGAACTATTCCTGTTTTTAGTATGTATGAATCCCTAAAGGAACAACTGAACAGCTCAGTTCTTAATAATAATTACATATTTTGTGCTCTGTGCATAAAAATTTGATGATATATTGAGCCAATACTTTTCTCACTTTTACAAATAGATAAGGCCAAATAGATTTGTCCTTGAATCTAAATGTGAAGTTAACATATATACCCTCGCAAACTTTAAAAGCAATCAGTAAATCGTTGCTTCTCTGTTTAGAAATGGCATTGAAAATAATGCTTGTAGCATTATTTGCAAATTTTTACGGGAATTCGGTTCCATGCATAAATTCAATACATTTCACAGAAGAAATGTACACTGAGTATAAACATTGTCATTTAATTCTTATTGAATTTTCAATTCTGTCAAACATCACGAGCGTGCCACTCCCATTGACAAGATTTCATTCCAACGGAGATCGAGCTATTTTTATTCAAAGTATTGTAAAATTGGAGAATTATTGGCAGCATAGGAAGCAAACCTGTCAACTCATATATTTAATACACCCTCCTTCTATACAAAAAATTCAAGAAGTACAAACATCACTAATGCGGTTCCTCAAATGTGCAGTCCCAGAGAAAATTTCATTATGCTACGGAAAGCATACATATTACATTGAAGTACATTCTATTACGAACACCATAGGAAACACTCAACACATTCTATACGAATTTTATGCATTGCCTGTATATCAATACATCTTGTCGAACAATAGTTTTCAATTAGTTGTATCCATCCGGCAACCATGTTTGGTTCAAATGCAGATTCGTAATGTAGATAGCAATACACCTCAATCGATGTTTACTAGAAAACTATTAAATGACGCATATTTCGACCTACTACATAGTGATTGTCCTATTCGATGGGGTTCTCACCCATATGTTGGATACGGTTTTTATACTGGTTACAATTTAACAAATAAGCAAACAAAAACTGAAGACTTACCATTTACATTTCAAATTCTTGCTGATGTCGTAAAGCAGTTAAATTCATTTGCACCAAAGTTAGGACATACATTTGTTGTCGAAAAGACAAAAGGCATTTTCACGAGATCTGTTCATGTAATTCCTGAAACTTATCCCAAGCATTCAGGCCGGAATCAGTCAAATGATGGGTATACATTTTTCATTAGGACAGCGACATATAACTTCATAACTTGTGACGGAAATAAAAAATATTTATCATTTGATACATTTTTACAACCATTTAGATTAAGTTTATGGTTAGGCTTTTTTATTACTATTGTTATAGTTAGGATTTTTATAAATATTGCTTGCAAATTTCTCAAGTGTAAAGATGTTACTATTTGGTTTATATTTAAAGTAACCCTTGAACAGAGTTTAAATATACCAGAACAATTGTATATGTCACAGGGTTTTAAATTTTTCATGAGTTGTCTGCTTCTCATGAGTCTCATTTTGACAAACTTATACAAAAGTGGCGTCACGTCAAATTTGACAGCTCCTTTCCCTCAGAGTCAACTCATAAAAGTAGAAAATGCTACGGCACTCGGATATAAAATATTATTTCCGACTAGACCATTGACAGTATATGGAGCATCTGAGAGCCTATATGGAGGACACACAAAACCACCTTACTCTCAACTGAAGGCATCAATTCTACGTGCTATGTCGAGACGAAATATATTTGCGTCCAATTTTTATGCAAATCAAATTGAGAGCTTTACAATAAATTTAGATGCATTTTTAGCATCCGAAAGAAATGTGTATGAACATTTGCATATAAACGTTTCAAAGGAATTTTCAGTAAAAGACACCTTGGCAATGTGCAACAAATCCATTTACATTGATGAAACTTCTGAGTTGATAAAATTATTCTATGAGACGCAGTCGATGTCACCTTCTGGAGACTTATACTTTGGACAGGACAGTATTTTGCCACATCCAATTGCTTGGGTCATGGGACCATTACAGTGGGACAGAAGTAAATCTATCTACATTGGCTTTCAGTCGCTGTTGCATTCGGGAATTCTTGACTACTTAGAATCAAACAATACTGTTTTTGAGAAAAGAAAAGTTAAACGAACTATTGAAATTAAACTGAAAATTGAGAAACAACCTCGAATTCTAACAATCGACAGTAACTTCATGTTATCACTTTGGGTGATATATCTAGTTCTAATATTTATTTGCTTTAGTTTCTTATTGTTTGAGTTGTTTCGCTTTAATTGTATGCTTACAGTACCCTCGTGTCGAGCTATTGAATTCACAGTTAAGCAAAAAATAAGTTTGATATGGATTAGAACTTGTAGATAACTATTTGTCTAGGTTATCCGTTGCATATTTCTTTACTATTACCACGTATGGTTAAAATTTAGATTGAACCTCGAAAACTATCAACAGTAACTTAATATCATGAATTTCTTTTATGTATCTGGTACTGATGGAAACATTCTATAGCGGCATAGTAGTTGAAATATTGTTTCTAGTAAATGGTATTTTTTGAGTTTCTCAAAACAAAAAGTTCAATTTCACTTGTCGAGGTACTAAATTCACAATTTAAAATTTATTGTATCTGGTGAATTCAATTCTAAGTTAAGATCGGAAACCCGTATTTATTTCTGTCAATATAAAGTTCAACTTGCAAACCCATTTATTAAATGGGTACTATTTCTAATTGTCGCTTTATTTTTTTTTCAATGTTTAATTATTGAAATAATTGTTAGTGTTCTCCCTGACTACCAGTTTGACTTGAATCAGAGTCATTGACTTTGGGAGTCATGACTCTGACTCTTTAAACGTTTGGAGTCGACTATCGCAGTCATGTCTCTGACTTATTGACTGTTTGGGAGTTGACTCAGAGACAAAGTTAGTGTCATGACTCTGGTTCCGGAGTCACGTAACACAAGAAACAGAAAATACGGTAGTATAATCTGAAAAAAAAATTTTATTTATTTATTTAATGATGAAAGTAAATGATAAAAATAATGGAAAATAAGTCCGCTAGTCATGACTAATTATTTTTATTCAGTTAACGCCAAATTCCCACCTTACATAATTTTATCTAGACCAACATTGAAAATTTAAATGTAACCAGAAAGGTAGCTTCAATATGTCACGGCACCAGAAATTTAATATCATTATCACATGGAGTCTGTTAAGTTCACCGACAGTTTCACTACATTTTCAACTTTAACGAGAACACTAAATGTAAGTATAAAAAAAAGTTAAATATTTCAATAGACTTTCATTTTTCTCCAAAGTCATTTTAACTCTGCTTTTGTTTTGAGGCTTACATTAGTAACTTTGATAGCAGAAATTTCTTATGTTTTCATTCGTGTTTCTAAGAATCAGCCGTTTTCCTTCAATAAGTCCTTCAATCCACCAGAAGTCATGACCTCATTTACTGTCCTTGTTTACTTTTAAATTATTTTTATCGAATCCAAAACGGACGGAAAGGAAAAGAGTTTTTGGGTTCCTTCGAGCGGTGATTTTGGGCTCAATGAATAACTGTCCATAACCTATTTCTGTTAAGTTTGCAAGTCTGGAGAGAATTCAATTTTTCAAAATGACAAAGTGAGAAGTTAAACTCAAACTATGTTTTACCTTAGACGTACGAAACAATCTTTCCCAGAAGTTTATTCAAAATTTTTTTACTTGGAGTTAACTATTCGGGATTGATTGCTAAATTCTATGGAGCAGGCTATTTGTGTCGGTAGAGAAATCATTGGATTCAGATGCGCTAGCCGCTCGCTTAGCTCTAAGAAATTAGAATGAGGTTAATATTTATTTCTTAAACCATCTTTCATTTCTGTTTTCATCAACTTTCCTCTATTTTGTTGTCCATTCTATTAAATTTTCAATTGACTCAAGTTCACAATTGTTTTGGTCACAAATTCCATCATCTTCGCTATCATAGTTTTATTTTCACTGAGAATTTTTTTAAATGTCATGAGGTTGGTGTTCAGCTTTCTGTAATATATTTTGGATTCTTCGGTGAATTTCTTCAAGGCAAATGAAATCTACCCGCTTCTAAAAGTACTTTATCTGTTGTCGACTCAAGTCGTTTTGATTATTTATTGCAAACACTTTGTGGAATTTTTCTGTCCGTCCGTCGGTCCATCGGTGCTCTAACTCAAAAACGAATTGCCTATCGAGATGTAATTTTCACTAGTAGATAGTGCATCCATTAGAAACGGACAAGTTCGAAAATGGGCATTATCCATCAACTGTGGCCTAGTTTTTCGACGTTTTCCCGAGACTCCAATTTTGCCTTTAGGGATTTTACATTTTAAATAAAAAGTCTAATATTTCGAGAATTAATTAATGGATAGGATTGGGATTTTCGCTATGGGATAGCCCATGCATCAACAAGTTTCACCACTGTAGTGCGTGTTATACGTTCACGAATTGTACGTGCACAGTAGACGTTGGCATGCGCAGTAAGTATAAGACGTGCGCAATAAAAGTTCACAGACTCATTATTACTCATTACAGAACGATTATATGCGCACTACCCATCGCACTCTCTACTGCCAACCCCCATGACTCAGACTCACGACTCAGGGACAGTCATGATTGACTCCAGGGTAACAAAACACAAAAAATAGAAAAATAGCGTTAAAATAGGGAAGTAAAACCAGGTGCATTTTGTTGCCCGATTTAAAAAATATTTTTACAAACAAGTATTGGTTTGGAAGTCATAATTTTCAACTCTTGACATCAATCAACACCAAATTTTAAGTAGCGCTTGCTCCGTAGAGACTCGCATACCTGGGTTTTCATCCGATCAAGGTAAAAAAATTTCAGGAGTATTCCAAATCCTATTGAGCAATGTTTAAATGGAAAATATCTCACTTCCATATAAAGAATTTCCGCCTAAAGGGCACGGAACAGGAACAGTTGAATTTATTACTCTCTACTTGGTAAACTTCACAAAGAAGTGAGATGTACCCAATTAGAGAATTCCTCATAGAATCATTTGGAATATTCCTTTGAAGTTTTAGGTTAAACGAGTTGAATGATGGGCACAACTGAAATAGTTTTCGAGACTAACTTGAACGTGGTCCAAAATTTTCAGCTTCGTTTAATTTCATTTAAAATATAAATTTCATCATTTGATATGTACAACTTGATTTGGATCGTTAAGCCTAGCAACAACACCATTTTAAAAGTTTATTTAGAAACATCAGCATTTAGCTGATAAAATCGATGGGAGTAAGCTATGACCTCCAAAGATCACTAACTCTTTGACTTTCCCATAGGAATTACATCAGTCGCAATGACTCAAGAGCCTCCACTTGATACAGAGAATAGCGTCCATGGACATTTTCAGTATGTCCATCCATATGTCCATCCATCCATGGACATGGACGGCTGGACGAAGAAAAAGAAAATTATTTATGGGGATGGACATAAAATGTCATATTTTCAATATGTCCATCGGTGTCCATGCGTGTCCATGCGTGTCCACGTTGAATTTCAGAGAGCAATTACTTAACCTTTTGTGGTCTAAAATGGTTTTCATGATTCGTTATCATTGCAGTCGATCAGTGTGTAATTACTCATTTAGTTACGGATTGTCTTTTATTTCTAGAACAATTTTTCGAGATGTGCAAAAATAAAAATTTTACTAGAACATAAAAATTCTTAATTTTCTGTTGTTTTTTAATATTATAAAATTTGTTCTATCCTAAATATTATTCCCATGGCCGTCCATGGACGTCCATTGACGGCTATGGACGTCTATATTATAAATTATCTATGATTTATTTTGGATTATTTTTTAATGTCCATGGACATTTGTACGGAAGTTATTTTTTATTTTAATGGACATGGATGGAGGGACATCTTAAATATTCATGGACGCTACTCTCTGACTTGATGTTGTACATTTCATACCATTTAACCCGGGCCTTCTTTCTCAGCCTTTCACCAAAAACGACTTGGGACAGGCGATTACACAATTAGTAAATAATAGAAGTTAAGTTAATTTTATTATATCACTATAAAATATCTGTTCCGAATACACTAATGCAAAGCAATGGAGCAAAGCAGAGAAACAGAGAGAGGGGTCGGCAGGTTCTCTGTTGAGTGAGATGGAATAGATGCTAAGGGATCGTACCCCATTCCTCCAATTGGTCATTTCTCTCAATTACCCATCTTTCAGCATTACAAAATGGCGTTTGTTTAAAAAAAATCAAAATCAGTTTTGATTAGACAAGTTATTGCAAAGCAGTGGAAAGGATGAAAGCATAGAGGCAGAGAGAGGGGTCGACAGGTTCTCTGCTGAGTGAGGTGGAGTAGATGGAAAGGGACCATACCCCATTCCACTTATTCTCTCAAGTCTCTGCTGCTCTTGTTAAATAATTAATTTTTGCAAAGATATGTTTTCTCAAACATACGCTAACTTCATTCCCTCCAACNGCTGAGTGAGGTGGAGTACATGGAAAGGGACCATACCCCATTCCACTTATTCTCTCAAGTCTCTGCTGCTCTTGTTAAATAATTAATTTTTGCAAAGATATGTTTTCTCAAACATACGCTAACTTCATTCCCTCCAACTTTTGTATTTCGCGCTATTTATTTGCTGTCTCAAATTTTTTTTGATCAAACCGACTTTCAACGGACCGGATTAAAGTGGCTGGCTCTGTACAATTTTCACCCTCATGTCGGATTTTCACAATAAAGCTTATATGTTGTAAATAGGTAAAGATCTTGAAATGAAAATTTGAGGTTAATTTTCTACCTATATTTCTCTTATTGACTTAAAATCTCATTGTACCACATCCAAAAATAACTCTAACATGCCAAAAAAAACTCTAGTGCCATTAATTCAAATTCTGGACTTTAGACCTTTAAGCGTAGTACTCATCATATGGGTAAAACCAAAAGCTAGGCAAAAAACCAAGAGCCAGGTAAAAAACAGAATTTTACTCAAGATTTTTACTTAGCGGTATTCATCATCTCTGACCCGCCTAGTAAAAACCAAAGGAAAATCTTTTGCTCAGGAAAAATTTTACCGNAAATTTTTACCGAGCGGTATTCATCATCTCTGCCCCACCTAGTAAAAACCAAAGGAAACAGGAAAAATTTTACCGGGCTCGACGGTAAAATCTTGTCTATTTTTTATGGTGAAAAATCCCCATGCTCTCCTATGTTGAGTAGTAAAATCGAGGAAAAGAAGGAAATGGAATGTCATTAAAAGGCGATAACAGACCTCGATTGACCCTTTTTGCATTCCGCTTCCTTCTTTTTCAACCATTTTCTACTTAATTAGCATAATTTGAATGGGCTTCAATACCCTTTTCACATTCCTCTTCCTTCTTTTAGATTTTTTAATTTTCGACCTTTCAAACATTTTATCTTATTTCTAATTTTTTTCAAGAAATGATGAATACCGTACGAGGTAAAATACACGTTTTCACTCGGCAAAATAAGTTTTGCTCGAGAAAAATTTTGCTAGGTAAAAACGACTTTTTTACTCGACCCCACATTTTGCGTTGGTCCCATGATGAATCCCGCCCTTTAAGCGTAGTGCTCATCATATGGGTAAAACCAAAAGCTAGGCAAAAAACCAAGAGCCAGGTAAAAAACAGAATTTTACTCAAGATTTTTACCTAGATCAGAGATTCATCATCTCTGACCCGCCTAGTAAAAACCAAAGGAAAATCTTTTGCTCAGGAAAAATTTTACCGGGCTCGACGGTAAAGTCTTGTCTATTTTTTATGGTGAAAAAATCCCCATGCTCTCCTGTGTTGAGTAGTAAAATCGAGGAAAAGAAGGAAGTGGAATGTCATTAAAAGGCGATAACNAGTCTTGTCTATTTTTGATGGTGAAAAAATCCCCATGCTCTCCTGTGTTGAGTAGTAAAATCGAGGAAAAGAAGGAAGTGGAATGTCATTAAAAGGCGATAACAGACCTTGATTGACCCTTTTTGCATTCCGCTTCCTTCTTTTTGAACCATTTTCTACCTAATTAGCATAATTTGAATAGGCTTCAATACCCTTTTCACATTCCTCTTCCTTCTTTTAGATTTTTTAATTTTCGACCCTTCAAACATTTTATNACTACCATTAAATAACTTAAAGTAAGTACTGGTCTCTTACAGTGGGTGGAAATACAATGAAAGAATGAGTTTTTTGAGACGAGAGGAGGAGGTTAAGTGGGAAGTGACGTCAAAGTTTCACGTTTCAAATTTATAAACTCTTTNTTTTTTGAGACGAGAGGAGGAGGTTAAGTGGGAAGTGACGTCAAAGTTTCACGTTTCAAATTTATAAACTCTTTCACTTACAGAATTGATTTGTATTTTCAGCTTTACAATATTTAATTGTTGAAAATGGTATCATGTGCTGTTGCAACGTGTAATGTCACACATAGAAATAATAAAGAACGGGGAATCCATTTCCATCGATTTCCTAAAGAAAAAGGCTTGGCTCTCGTTTGGAGAAATCGGTGCAAAAGGAAAGAAAAGATCAACTTGGATACCTCTGTTATCTGTTCCATTCATTTTGCACCTGCAGATTTTGAAATTGATAAGGTAAATAGGATGTTGAAGCTACCAGAACGTGAATTACTTAAGGTAGGAGTACTACCTACCTTGAATCTGCCAGGTTATTCCAAGAAACAGCACGATGATACGAGAAACAATAGAGTAACTAAGCGTGATGTAAAGAGACATGGAATTGGAGGTAATTTTTTTNAGCACGATGATACGAGAAACAATAGAGTAACTAAGCGTGATGTAAAGAGACATGGAATTGGAGGTAATTTTTTTTAGACATTTTAACTTTTACCTACTTTAAAATACAAAGTATTGTTTTTATTCTATCAGAAATCTTAACACAAGAATATCAGGATCAGCCCAATACTATTGAAGAAATTCAAAATTTTCAGCGTATGTGATTTTATTTCACGATTTAATGTTTTTAGCAATTTTATCTATTTAAGATATTTTAACAGATGTGGAAGTACAAACTACAGACACTTGGACAAATTCTGGAAGGNCAATTTTATCTATTTAAGATATTTTAACAGATGTGGAAGTACAAACTACAGACACTTGGACAAATTCTGGAAGGGAAATAATGGAAAATAAAAAACTTAGGCAGAAACTCAAAAACTTATCTGCAAAAAATGTGCTGTTGTCCCTGCAAATGAAAGTGAAAGATCGGAAGAATAAGATTCTTCAAGAAAAGTTGTCTCAAATTTTTTCANGGTTGTCCCTGCAAATGAAAGTGAAAGATCGGAAGAATAAGATTCTTCAAGAAAAGTTGTCTCAAATTTTTTCACCGGCTCAGATGAAAAAAATTCTTGGAACAAAAAAAGTTAAATGGTCTTCAAAAGATATTGCAAAAGCAATCGGACTTACCAGTATCAGTAAATCTGCTTACGACACGATTAGGAATGTGTGGAAAATACCTGTCCCAACAACAAGAACACTTCGCAATTGGACTCAAGGATACTCATGCTTGCCCGGATTTTTGAATGAAGTAGTCGAATTAATGAAACATGAAGGTTTAAATATGAGGGAAATTGATCGTCTTTGTGTAATGAATTTTGACGAAATGAACATCAGATCAGATATCGTATACGACAAAAGTCTTGACATGGTTTATGGCCCACACTCACATGCCCAGGTCATTTTATTGAATGGACTTTGCAAAAAATGGAGACAGCNTGACATGGTTTATGGCCCACACTCACATGCCCAGGTCATTTTATTGAATGGACTTTGCAAAAAATGGAGACAGCCTATTTACTACCAGTATGATCAAAAAGTCACAAAAGAAATTTTGTTTTCTGCAATAACACTGATTCATAAAGCAGGCTTCATTGTGTGTGGTGTAGTGAGCGATCTTGGAGGAACAAATAGGGAATTGTGGAACGAACTGGGAATANCAGGCTTCATTGTGTGTGGTGTAGTGAGCGATCTTGGAGGAACAAATAGGGAATTGTGGAACGAACTGGGAATAAGCATCCAATGTACATCTTTTTTCCATCCTGTCCAGCCCACTAGAAACATTTACATCTTTTCTGACGCTCCACACATGCTGAAATTACTTCGAAACCACTTGCTTGATGGTGGATGGGTACTCGAAGATGGAACCGTNGACGCTCCACACATGCTGAAATTACTTCGAAACCACTTGCTTGATGGTGGATGGGTACTCGAAGATGGAACCGTTGTTGATAAGCTTGTTCTTGAGCAATTACTTCTATTTGACTCTCAAGAGATCAAATTATGTCCAAAACTAACTCAGAGAGTACTTGACGTCAAAGGAGCTGAAAGAATGAAGGTAGCTCCTGCGGCCAAAATTTTTTCCAATCACACGGCCACTCTCAGTCGATTTTGTTTTAAAAATCAAAAAATTTCCGAATTTTTCGCAATAATTGATGATTATTTTGACATATTCAACTCAAAAATTCAACATGATTCTGACAAACCAATTCGAAGCGCATTTGGTACTCATCATTTTGAGCAAATCAAACNCTCTCAAGAGATCAAATTATGTCCAAAACTAACTCAGAGAGTACTTGACGTCAAAGGAGCTGAAAGAATGAAGGTAGCTCCTGCGGCCAAAATTTTTTCCAATCACACGGCCACTCTCAGTCGATTTTGTTTTAAAAATCAAAAAATTTCCGAATTTTTCGCAATAATTGATGATTATTTTGACATATTCAACTCAAAAATTCAACATGATTCTGACAAACCAATTCGAAGCGCATTTGGTACTCATCATTTTGAGCAAATCAAACATTTAGAAAAATTTGAAGATTTAGTGAGTAAAATGAGAGCAAAGTTTTATTCCAAAAAGAAAAAATGTTGGGTCACTCGGACAGCAATGCTTCCCTGTCAACATGGAATTCTGGTTTCAATTAAGTCACTGAAACTGATGTACGAATCGCTTAAGTCTTCACATGAATTAAAATTTATTTTAACAAGGAGACTCAATCAAGATCCTTTGGAAAGCCTTTTCTCNCTTAAGTCTTCACATGAATTAAAATTTATTTTAACAAGGAGACTCAATCAAGATCCTTTGGAAAGCCTTTTCTCAATCATTAGGTCACTGGGGAGAACCAATGACAATCCTGACTCATCAGAATTTCGATCTCGTATGAAAACAATTCTTTTTGGATCAAAACTGCCTTTACCAATAGGTTCAAATGTAATAGATGACATTGACGACTCATATTACATTAGTTCCAAATTGTTGGAAAGTATTAAAACGCAAGAGAAAGTTCCTGAAGGCACTCCACATTTTGAGTTTGAAGAAAATAATGAATTTTTTCTTTCAAAAGCCAGTCTATTTGAAGATTCAAACTCTGAAGCATCCTTAAAATATCTTGCTGGATACATTGCGTTTGTTTTAAAAAAGAAACACTCGCTGGACTATGGAAATACTACAAGAACCGTCGTATCTCAGAATCCTGAAAATGAATCCAACTTCGGCTATGAATGGACTCAGCAGTTATCTAGAGGAGGCTTATTAATTCCAAACTCAACACTAATGGTTTGGATTGAATCTTGTGAACTTCACTTTCTTCGTTACTTTCCCTCTGAAAAGTGTAAAAATCGTCCAGGTATTTTGAAGATCATTCGATCTAAATTAGAAGGGCTAAATCCAAATATAAATGCGTTGGTTATTAAAGAGTATTGCAAAATTAGGCTTAAAATAAGGATAAAACTTTTAAATGCTAGAAGGAAATTAATTGGGAAAGAAAGGTTTCGAGTTACTAATTCCAAAAATTTAAAAAAAGCCATGCAATTTTGTCAATAAATTATTCAAACATTTATAATAACCGATTAATTAATTGATTATTTAACAATGCCAATAATGATAACAAGTCGTATATTTATNGAAAAATTTTGCTAGGTAAAAACGACTTTTTTACTCGACCCCACATTTTGCGTTGGTCCCATGATGAATCCCGCACTTTAGAGTGAGAGACAGAGACTGACAAAGACAGACAGAGAGAGAGTTTTTTTGTTTTGTGTGGGTGGGGATGTACCCATTGGGGAAATAGGACATGATTCTTTTTTAGAATTTATATTTCCATCTCTCATTCTCACCAGCAAATGCGCACCTCAAACTAAATCATCCCGCACTTTAGAGTGAGAGACAGAGACTGACAAAGACAGACAGAGAGAGAGTTTTTTTGTTTTGTGTGGGTGGGGATGTGCCCATTGGGGAAATAGGACATGATTCTTTTTTAGAATTTATATTTCCATCTCTCATTCTCACCAGCAAATGTGCACCTCAAACTAAATCATAACTACCAAAGATGGGCGAAGTCCAAATTTAGGCTACTTTTAGGCGGCGATATTTAGTCGCAACTGGGGGTGCGAATAACTCTTATTTTTTTATTNTCCAAATTTAGGCTACTTTTAGGCGGCGATATTTAGTCGCAACTGGGGGTGCGAATAACTCTTATTTTTTTATTGATAGGAGTCAAGAGACTAAGAGTCATGAGTCATGACCTAATGACTCCGACTTTCGTAGTCANATTTAGTCGCAACTGGGGGTGCGAATAACTCTTATTTTTTTATTGATAGGAGTCAAGAGACTAAGAGTCATGAGTCATGACCTAATGACTCCGACTTTCGTAGTCAATAATGTTTTAATTTAACTGGCATGACTCAAGTGACTTTTCTTATATCACCCCTGAAGATTGAAACAAAGGGAAAGGACACAGAGTCATGATGTGACTTTGAATCACGACTCAGATAAAAATTTCAGTGTATAAAGTAAACAGAAAATTTTCAGAATTTATTTGAATCAAAGTCACTGATTCATGACTGAGTCGTGACTCAGAAGAAATGAGTCATTCGCCTTATTGAAATTGAAGTCACTTTTTAATTCAGATTCAGGTGACTCAGACTCACGAGTCACTTTGACTCCCATGACTCTCACATTCGTAGTGACTCATGTTTTTGTGAAATAAAAAGTAGAGTAGCCGGTGTATTTCTACACTGGACTATGGGTCTGCTTATCTCACAGGAGAGGTTTTAACTCTCACTTGTCATTGTCTATAGGGATCAAAGCCTCACTTGGCTATTGTGAGAATACGATTCTCCTCACATCTAACCACTGGGCGATACAGAATCCTTCCCACATTTTAAATTGACTCAGTGGGTTGAAGCAGTTACTGTTCTCAAATCACTCCTCAAGGTTGAGTAAGAGTCAAGTGACTCAATTAGGAATCAGTCTCCCACTTTCGTAGAGTCAGTTATAAGTTTTAAATTGACGCAGTGGCATAAATCAGATTTTTCTGAATTCATTCCTTAACATTGAATCGGTCAGATAACTCAGATTCAGGCCGGTCAATTAAAAACATGACTGACCTTACGAAAGTAGGTGTGATTGAGTCATGAGTCATGACTCTGAGTCACCTGACTCCTATTCAGGAAACAAATACGAGTCTTTCGCAGTGCCAGTTTCAAGCAACACTGGCCGCTTAAATGCCTCCACAATTTGGGTTTTGCCCATCATGGGTGCCTAGGTTGTAGTGGGAGGTGCGCATTTGTTGTGGAGAACGAGAGGTGGATAAATAAATTCTGAAAAGGACTATATCGTATTTCCCCAATGGGTAGCAGGTGCATATAGTGAACTCTGGCTAATAAATATTTGACAATAGATAGGAATAACTCACTGCCCAACAAATATACATGTATTTCGGAGTATCAAGCATTTTGAGACTCGGCAAGGAATAATGAATAGACATTTGAATCTCCCTTGCAAATTTTAAAGAAGTCTCCTTCCTTAGTAAAGACTCACTTTCTAAGGGGTTGGTTGTGTCATTTTCAAAAGTAGAATAAAAATTTTTTTACAACAATCAGCAGGAAGAGCCATTTCGATCAATGAAGTGTTACTTCTTTACATATCTTTAACTTTATTTTATCTATGATTCGTACAATTACACTTACAGGTTACACTTCGTTAACATTAAATGTCGTTCACTCTGGACCGTAAAATAAACACCAAATACAATTTGTTAGTATATTTATTATTCGAATTTGGCTTCTTTTTATAAGGTTGTCCGGTTTTTTGCTGAATTGGCGAAAAATATCAACATCTGAAACTGAAGGAAATATAAACAAAATTCAAATGTCATAAATCAAATTGGTATAAAAGTGCCCTCTATAACCTTAGAATTGCGCGCTTAGCAATTCATGGAAAAGGTTCAGGTCGATCTAAATATTTCCACTGAGGTCAACTATTTCAAACTTGTCTGTTTTATCATGTAAGATAGAGGTCATAAATTCAAGCAGCCTACCAAGTAAATTTAGGCAAATAACGCAAGATTTTCGATGTTCAGAGATGTAATAAAGATAAGGCAGCGATCATCATTTTTTGGGGTTGAAACCAAATTTTTGGATGAGTATTTCTCGCTTTTTAATTTTTCCAAACAGAAATTACATTTTGTCTCTGCATTTTCTTGTTGAACTTATTTTTTGAGTTTGCATGAATTATCTGCGCCTGCAATTTTCTTGTAATAATCAGCGTTTATAATGAACATTTGTATATTGTGCTAAGGATATGTTCCTTAATGTGTTTTGCAAAACAGTATGGTACAAATAAATAAAAAATGTTTGCAAATAAATGAATACTCAAGGTGTACAGCATAAAACGTGTTAAATGGCTTACTCTACTTGCCCATAAGTCAAAAAGTCATACGCTTAGTCAAAGTCAAAAGTCAAGTCAAGTCAAAGTCAAAGTCATGGCATAGTCAAACATCAAAACGCTTTTTTTTTAATACGCAAAGATAGCGCCTGCTATCGCAAATTTCAAGTTTGACTCTTTGTCAAACTTTTTAAATTTTTAGTGCACAGTGTTGTGACTCAGTTATCAAAGTTAAGCATAAGACCCGAGTTTCTTATTCTTGTTGATATTAACTAAAGAATTTACTGTATTATATCTTATTAACACTTATATTATAAATGACATCACAAACTAGTTTCCCTTTATGAGTCTAATCTTTTCAGAAGACACATTTAATTCCATTTTCTACCATTTTGAGCCAATTATTTTTATTCCCGATCAGGAATTGATTAAATTCAGATACAGTTAGTTTGTATTTATTTTCGGCGATTTTATTACTGTCTTGATCAAAGATCAACGCCCTTCGGTGAATAAGATTGGGAGTCATTAAAAAAGGAAACCTTTAATTTCGGTAAGTGATATCTCAATCAATTAGAATCAAAAGATCACTGTACATAGGGATTGTATTTGCAAGTGGTAAAGTTAATTTTTTCCAAAATGGCAAACATGTACTTCATGAACTATTACATACACGTATCCTCTTAACCTCGGATAAGCTGACTTCGGTTACCACGGACCCTCGGTTACCATGAACCACTTGGTCCGGTCCACGCCCTGAGATAGGGAATTTGTGTATAAATGGAACGGCTAAGCCGAACTCGGTTAAGCCGAACCCTCGGCTACCACGAACGCCTTTCCGGGGTCCCAGTCCATAAGGCCTTTTCACATTCCTTCTTTTAGATTTTTTAATTTTCGACCCTTCAAACCTTTTACCCTATTTCTAATTTTTCTCAACAAATGATGAATACCCTACGAGGTAAAATACACGTTTTCACTCAGCAAAATAAGTTTTGCTCGAGAAAATTTTCTCTTAGGTAAACGCGACTTTTTACTCGACCCCACATTTTACGTTGGTCCCAGGATGGAAATCACCCTTTAACAATTAAAAACAATTATTCCACATAATTTTCAATTCCTAACTTTTTGAAAAAGTTGACCTCTGGTGAACTACACTTGGTTGTCAATTGTAANTCGGTTAAGCCGAACCCTCGGCTACCACGAACGCCTTTCCGGGGTCCCAGTCCATAAGGCCTTTTCACATTCCTCTTTCCTTCTTTTAGATTTTTTAATTTTCGACCCTTCAAACCTTTTACCCTATTTNTCCTTCTTTTAGATTTTTTAATTTTCGACCCTTCAAACCTTTTACCCTATTTCTAATTTTTCTCAAGAAATGATGAATACCCTACGAGGTAAAATACACGTTTTCACTCGGCAAAATAAGTTTTGCTCGAGAAAATTTTTTCTTAGGTAAAAGCGACTTTTTACTCGACCCCACATTTTACGTTGGTCCCATGATGGAAATCACCCTTTAACAATTAAAAACAATTATTCCACATAATTTTCAATTCCTAACTTTTTGAAAAAGTTGACCTCTGGTGAACTACACTTGGTTGTCAATTGTAAATTTTTATAAACAGGTAAGGTAGTTGAAGATCGGAGTAAAGCACCGTCTGCGGATTACATCAGCAATATGTATCAACCCATTGCATTTGTATTAGGATTATTTATTAGGTTGTTTTGTTGGTAGCAATCGGCTAATACTTCGATCGTAGTTGAAGTAAAGAAAATAATACTTTATTGAGACAACCACCGCCAATAAAAAGTTGTGAAAAATCTTATAGGTAATCTGTCTCTATGACAGTTGGTAGGTTCCAATGAAAGTTGCAATGGGAATGGATAAGACCTTACCTAGTTTCAAATACAACCTACCGTTGAAACCAACTCGTGTTACCTACCATTGTAGGTTACAGAGGTTAGGTTACCTTTGCAAATTTCCATTGTTACTTAAACTAAAAGTCCAAATAAAGAGCTATCAATACACGAAATAATTAATTTTTTAAAGTGAATAAAAATTTAATGTCGGATGTAGAATTTTGAGCTATGGGTAAGGTAATAATAGCTATGACACAGTTGAAAATACAACATAAAAATTCAACCCTGGTTCCCTTACTCGGTTTTTGGCATGCATATTATTTATCATAGGTATAGAATGAGCCACCATGGCTTACATATACCTCAAACTGCACAAGCTTCACAAGGAAATCTAGCAAATTAATCTTAACCGCCTGCACGTATAGTACAACAATTAATTTGACCCTTTATTTGGTTCATAGAAATTTCGGATTTGATAAACCAAAATATGGACAAAGTTGTATTGGATAGAATAGCAAGTATCACCTCCTATGCAGGTAAGGAATTTAACTACATTTGGCGAATAGTAAACCGAAGAGTTCTCGTTACGATTGTTTAACTAGTACTATTAATCTACAGAAGGCGAAAATTTTTACAATTTTGAAGATTTGCTTCAAGAAGCTAATGGATTTTTCGACGATACTCTGGATAATATACGGACTGGCGCTGAGCTTCCTGCGGAAGAATCCATGACTTCACTCAGTCCGTTGATTTCCGACTGTTGGTTAAGCGATCCAATGCCAATTAGTCCATATTGCGGTGAGACACAAAACGATGTAACTATGGAACTACAACCGAAGGTCCAAGAATCTAATGATGCAGCTACCACCGAAATTAACATTGATTCAAATAATATCGGCAAGGAATCAAGACCAACTATTTCGTATTTGAAGCTGATTGAATCGTGTATAAACCTGGATGCAGAAAAGACTCCTTTTCCTCAAGTTGACTCAGAAATCCAAGAATGTGATAATATCAACACAGAGCAAGCAAAACCAGCTGGATTCATTGCTATTGTTCTGGCTCCTAACTACAAGATCCCAGCACCACTGGAACCTAAAACAAACCGTCGAAAACGTCCTCATGGCTCAAGAAACATTGAAGAGAATGTTTCTCCTTGTCAAGGATTTGAAATTCCAATCATTGCTGGGACATCCAAAACTGAAACTATTAGTCAATCCAACGCATATGGAAAACGAAGTAAGAAAACTGGGATTGTAAAGAAAAAGATGCACCAAATGGATCTAAAGATTCATCCAGAAGCCAAGGGTGCCATATACTCTTTCCAGAACCGTCAGAAACAGAAGAAAACAATTTCGTATTTGACGGAGAAGGTTGATGAACTTGAGAAAACCGTTTCTCTCCAGAGACGTTTCATAAAGGAAATTGTCGGTGAAAAAGGTATATTCGAACTATCTTTAACATTTTAGTACGTTAAAATATCTTATGGACCAAAAGGTAAGAGAGCTTCGTTTACAGAGTTTTGTGTAGTTTGACCCACTCGACCNAGATTTGCTTCAAGAAGCTAATGGATTTTTCGACGATACTCTGGATAATATACGGACTGGCGCTGAGCTTCCTGAGGAAGAATCCATGACTTCACTCAGTCCGTTGATTTCCGACTGTTGGTTAAGCGATCCAATGCCAATTAGTCCATATTGCGGTGAGACACAAAACGATGTAACTATNATTTCCGACTGTTGGTTAAGCGATCCAATGCCAATTAGTCCATATTGCGGTGAGACACAAAACGATGTAACTATGGAACTACAACCGAAGGTCCAAGAATCTAATGATGCAGCTACCACCGAAATTAACATTGATTCAAATAATATCGGCAAGGAATCAAGACCAACTATTTCGTATTTGAAGCTGATTGAATCGTGTATAAACCTGGATGCAGAAAAGACTCCTTTTCCTCAAGTTGACTCAGAAATCCAAGAATGTGATAATATCAACACAGAGCAAGCAAAANCAGAAAAGACTCCTTTTCCTCAAGTTGACTCAGAAATCCAAGAATGTGATAATATCAACACAGAGCAAGCAAAAGCAGCTGGATCCATTGTTATTGTTCTGGCTCCTAACGACAAGATTNACAGAGCAAGCAAAACCAGCTGGATTCATTGCTATTGTTCTGGCTCCTAACTACAAGATCCCAGCACCACTGGAACCTAAAACAAACCGTCGAAAACGTCCTCATGGCTCAAGAAACATTGAAGAGAATGTTTCTCCTTGTCAAGGATTTGAAATTCCAATTATTGCTGGGACATCCAAAACTGAAACTATTAGTCAATCCAATGCATATGGAAAACGAAGTAAGAAAACTGGGATTGTAAAGAAAAAGATGCACCAAATGGATCTAAAGATTCATCCAGAAGCCAAGGGTGCCATATACTCTTTCCAGAACCGTCAGAAACAGAAGAAAACAATTTCGTATTTGACGGAGAAGGTTGATGACCTTGAGAAAACCGTTTCTCTCCAGAGACGTTTCATAAAGGAAATTGTCGGTGAAAAAGGTATATTCGAACTATCTTTAACATTTTAGTACTTTAAAATATCTTATGGACCAAAAGGTAAGAGAGCTTCGTTTACAGAGTTTTGTGTAGTTTGACCCACTCGACCNTTTAAAATATCTTATGGACCAAAAGGTAAGAGAGCTTCGTTTACAGAGTTTTGTGTAGTTTGACCCACTCGACCCATGTCTGCCAGTGGTAAATGGAAATGGATTAGCTCAGACTGTGTGACTTTTCTTATTTTTACTCATAAATACTTAAGTTACTATTACTTAAGGTATTAATTTTTAACTAACATAAGTACAGTATGTTCTTAGATAGACAAGTTTTTCAGTTTGAGCTAGATCATGTAAGATATTGGAGATTCGGGGGGTAATTTGATATAGTTTCGTTAAAGTTGTTGTTNCAGTTTGAGCTAGATCATGTAAGATATTGGAGATTCGGGGGGTAATTTGATATAGTTTCGTTAAAGTTGTTGTTCCGAATTTACAATTTCTGAAGTTATCACGTGGATGGTTGTCATTTTTACTTCAGCATTGGATAANCAGTTTGAGCTAGATCATGTAAGATATTGGAGATTCGGGGGGTAATTTGATATAGTTTCGTTAAAGTTGTTGTTGTTCCGAATTTACAATTTCTGAAGTTATCACGTGGATGGTTGTCATTTTTACTTCAGCATTGGATAAANGTTGTTGTTCCGAATTTACAATTTCTGAAGTTATCACGTGGATGGTTGTCATTTTTACTTCAGCATTGGATAAATTGGAGAGAGATGAAAATGGATTTTCCTTGAGCCACAGTTGACTTGAGTGATATGCAAAGCGCAGTCGCGGAAGTATCTGAAAGTGGAATTGAATATAATCTTTTTGTGATTTGTCTCTGTACACCTACCATCCAACAATTTTCGAATTGTGGACCAAAATTACCTTCCCTCTTTTCCTTTTTCAAAAAAAAATTCCTTTGACAACACAAGAAGGACTCAAGTGTCTTTTCAACTAGAAGACTTTAATTACAATTAAAGATTACTCAGGTTGATTTCACTTATTAGTTTAACAAATCCACTTCGAGGTCA
This sequence comes from Holacanthella duospinosa, assembly GCA_002738285.1. Taxonomy (NCBI): domain Eukaryota; kingdom Metazoa; phylum Arthropoda; class Collembola; order Poduromorpha; family Neanuridae; genus Holacanthella; species Holacanthella duospinosa. Next base: position 35,336 of record NIPM01000249.1, on the reverse strand, counting down.
AACTTACGCCGTATTGTGACAACTTTGAAGACTCACTCGTCCTGCGCAGGCTTGGAAAGTTTCACTATTCATGAGAATGTGTATACAGTAGTAGAGTGATTGTTTTTACAATTTTTATTATTAAAATTTTTATATGTTAAAATGGAATAAATGCTTTTTGTCATCTGTGTTGAAAGGCACTTGTCTAACACTGTACTCCTTACAATCAATATCCTTATTATTCTGTTTTAATTAAAATTAAGTTGATATGGACCTGGTAAGGATTTTATTTTTTTTATTAAATTGTAGTGTGTAAAGTTAAATTCCTATATATTTAATTTTTAATCAATTTATTTAAGAAATCAAAATATATTAGAATTAAATTTTTCAAATAATGTTTTATCCAAAATTAAATTTTTTTTAAATTAATATTCCATTTATTTTTTATTGAAGTTTTTTCGATGAGAATGGTTTTCTACCCAAATTGTGTTAGTAATGTTCACGCGTGTATAAGATTGTTGTCTTCTTGGTATTTCATAAAATTTAATTCGTTTTTTCAGGTTATGCCGATTTTGTCTCTGCGATGAAACAGCAAAGCAACCCAAAACTTGAAACCATTACATCTAATGAGTTTCGCTGAAATTGGGGTTCGACGAGAAAATATGTACGTTAAAAATTACTTGCTCTCAAATACACGGTTAATCAAAGTCTTTTACCCATCATATTGGGATTTTGATTTTAATACACCGGTTATTATAATTGAAGAAGACCGTGCAAGAAGTACCACTTTCAGATTTGTTGATTTTCAAATCAATAATTTTTTGGAATCCATGACGATACAGTAAAACCTGCTTATTGAAGGTTTGTTACTCTTACATACCGAATTAAGAAAATTAAATAATTATTTAATAATGTTAATTTTTCTTATACATACTTAATTGATGCTATTTCAATTTATTCTTGATTTTTTATTCTTCCACTATTCTTTCGGATTTCTTTATTCTTTCTATTCAACCTCGGATTGCTTGTTAAACTACTACATACTGGACGAGTCAACTTTGAAAAAGTCAAAAGACGGAGCGGGATGGGTCGAATTTGAAGTGAAAAGACGGAACGGGATGGGTCGACTTTGAAAACCCCAAAAGAGGGGACGGGTCAGGTCGACTTTGAAAAAATTAGAAGACGAGAGGGGACGGGTCGACTTTGAAAGAGTCAAAACACGGATCGACTTTGAAAAAGTCAAAAGAGAGGACGGGGTTGACTTTGAAAATTAGGACGGGACGGGTCGACTCTGAAAAAGTAAAAAGACGTGACGGGACGGGTCGACTTTGAAAAAGTAAAAAGAAAGAAAGTGTCGACATTGAAAAAGTTAAAAGACGGGACGGGACTGGCCGACTTTCAAAAAGTCAAAAGACGTGACGAGTCTACTTTGAAAAATCAAAAGACGGGACAGGACCTGTCGACTTTAAGAAAGTAAAACACAGGAGGGGATGGGTCGACGTAGAAAAAGTTATAAGACGGGAAGGGACGGTTTTACTTTGAACAAGTTAATACCGCACATACCAATCTCCAAAGGTCCAATGATGACCCGACCGATAGGATATTCCTTCTATCGCCATTTTTGGCTTCTTATTGACGGGGAGCAATAGGATATTTAACCTATAGTCTAATCAGCGATGCCAAGAAAGGTTGTACCACTTTACTATCATTCTGCGAGCAATCGATAGGATTGATGCGAGCAAACGCAGAGGAGGGTTACGGCATTCCAAGGGAGGACTACAGGGACCCACGGGAGGGCGGTGAAAATACATTGGAGTGGTTCGAGAATCCACAGGAGGGCTGCGGGAACCCATTGGAGGAAGGTTTGCGGGAACCAACTGGAGAACTGTGGGAATCCACAGGAGGGCTGAGAGAAGACACTGGAGAGCTGCGGCAACTTACGGGAGGGCTGTGTGAACCCACAGGAGGGCTGTGGGAACCCATGGGAAAGATGCGAGGACCCACGGGGGGGGATGTAAGAACCCAATGGTGGGCTGCGGGAACCTATTGGAAAGGGGCGGTAACCCAAGGGAGGGCTGAAGGGAAACTAAGAGAGGGTTGCCGGAACCCACGGGAGGGCTGCGGAAATTCACGGGAATGCTGCGGGAACCCAAGGAAGGGCTGCGGGAACCCAAGGGAAGGCTGAGGAAACGAAAGGTGAGGGCTGTGGGAACGCAACGGTGGCTTGNGCGGTGAAAATACATTGGAGTGGTTCGAGAATCCACAGGAGGGCTGCGGGAACCCATTGGAGGAAGGTTTGCGGAACCAACTGGAGAACTGTGGGAATCCACAGGAGGGCTGAGAGAAGACACTGGAGAGCTGCGGCAACTGACGGGAGGGCTGTGTGAACCCACGGGAGAGCTGTGGGAACCCATGGGAAAGATGCGAGGACCCACGGGGGGGGGGGCTGTAAGAACCCAATGGTGGGCTGCGGGAACCTATTGGAAAGGGGTGGTAACCCAAGGGAGGGCTGAAGGGAAACTAAGAGAGGGCTGCCGGAACGCACGGGAGGGCTGCGGAAATTCACGGGAATGCTGCGGGAACCCAAGGAAGGGCTGCGGGAACCCAAGGGAAGGCTGAGGAAACCAAAGGTGAGGGCTGTGGGAACGCAACGGTGGCTTGTGGGAACCTATGGGAAAGAGCGGGAACTCACGGAAAGGACTAATATGAGGTCGCTGATCACGAATATGCAAAAATATTTCATCCGAAATGTATAGAAAAAAAGTTACGAATTTTTGAAATGTCAAAAAGTTGAGAGCTTTTTTCTTGCCTATCCATAGATGGGTACGGGATGGGCCCACCACCCCTTCGCCCTCCAGTCAGCAAAAACCCCTCCACCCCTCCAACCTAAATTGACTCTTCCACCTTTCCAAGCTAAATTGACCCCTCCACCCCTCCAAGTTAAATTGACCCTTCCACTCCTCCAACCCGCCACCCCTCCAAGCTAAATTGACCTCTCCACCCCTCCAAGCTAAATTGACCGCTCCACCCCTCCAGCCCTCCACCCCTCCAAGCTAAATTGACCCCTTAACCCCTCAAAGCTAACTTTTTCCCTCCATCCCTCCGCCCTCCATTCAACAAAGACCACTTCAAGGTAGTTGATTCCTCCACCTTCCAATCCACTCAGCAAAGACCTATCCGCGTCCGCCTACAACAGCTGATACTGGATTCCATCTATCCGGCAATAATTTTCCGTTAATTTCTAATCGATTCCCTTTTCATTTTAGTAGCATTCTGTTTTTGTGATTAAATAAGTTTACTTTATTAAATATCGAATACACCGGAACACAAACAAAACAAAATAAATGGATTGTACAAGGATTACGGGTTCAAAATGGCTCTATTGCTCTATGAAGAGACTCCAGCCTTTCGTCCTCCGTTGAACATAAGAGCCCTCGACGGATAATAATACACCACCTCTCCACCCCTAAACCCCTCCACCCCTCCAGATCAACTTCAGCCCTCCACCCCTCTAGCCCTCCAGCCCTCCAGATAAACTTTAGCCCTCCACTCCACCAGCCCTCCATCCCTCCGGCCAGATTTCACCCCTCCAGCCCTCCGCCCTCCACCAAAAATGTACCACTCTCCTCCGCCCTCCGCGGAGGGCCTTCCGCGGAGGGGGCCAATGTATGCTGCGGGAACGCAACGGAAGACAGTGGGTACCCAAGGGAGGGTTGCGGGAAGTCAAGGGAGGGCTGCGGGAACCCAAGGGAAGGCTGCGGGAACCTAAGGGAGAGCTGCGGGAACCCTAGAAAAGGCTGAGAAAACCCAATGTGAGGGCTATGGGAACCCATCGGTGGGATGCAGGAAACAGCTGCAGAGCTGTGGGAACCCGCAAATTACGGCTGGCGAAGCTCACATGAGGGATGCGGGAGCTTACGGGAAGGCTGCGGGAGCCCATGGGAGGGCTACGGGAGCCTACGTAAGCGTTGTGGGAAGCCACGGGAGGTTGTGGGAACCCACAGGAGGGCTGCGGGAACCCACGGGAGAGCTTCGGAAACTAACGGGAGGGCTGCGCGAACCCACGAAGGCTGCGGAACCCACGGGAAAGCTGAGGGAAACCTTGGGTAGGCTGTGGGAACTCATGGTAAGGCTGCATGAATACACACGAGAGCTGCGGGAACCCACGGGAGGGTTTCTGGAATCTGCGGGAGGGCTGCAGGAATCCATAGAAAGGCTGTGGGTACTTGCGGGAGGGCTGAGGAAAAACACGGGAGGGCTGCGGAAAAACACGGTGGGGCTGCGGAAAAACACGGGAGGGCTGCAAGAAAACACGGGAGGGCTGCGGGAATTCATGGGAGGGCTGCAGGAACCCACGGGAGAGATGCGGAAACCCACGGGAGGATTGCGGGACCCCACGGGAGGGCTGCGGGAACCCACAGGCAGGTAACGGAAACCCACTGGATGGCTGCGGAAATTCACGGAAGCGCAGCGGGAACCTACGGGATTGCTGCGAGAACCCACTGAAGGGCTTTGTGAACCTATGGGAATGCTGCGGGAACCTAAGGTAAAAATGCGGGAACCCACGGGAGGGCTGCCGTAACCGAAGGCTGCGATGAGGGAAACAGCTGGAGAGCTGCGGGAACCCACAGGTAGGCTGCGGGAGCCCACGGGAGGGCTGCGGAAGCCCACGGGAGAGTTGCGGGAGCCCAGAGGATAGTTGTGGGAACCCACGGGAAAGATTCGGGAGCCCAACAAAGGGCTGTGGGAATCCACGGGAGGGCTGTGGGAGCCAACGGGAGGGCTGCGGTTGCCCACTGGAGGGCTATGGGAATCCGCAGCAGGGATGCGGAAACCCACGAGATGGCTGCGGCAGCCAGGGAGGGGTTTAGGAACAAACGGGAGGGATTCGGGAACCCACGGGAGGGCGGCGGGAACCTACGGGAGGGCTGCGGGAACCTACGGTAGGGCTGCAGGAACCCATGGGAGGTTCTGCGAGAATAAATGGGAGGGCTGTGGGAAGACGTGATTTGAGTTTATATATATTTTATATTTGAAATGACCAACAATATNCTGCAAGAAAACACGGGAGGGCTGCGGGAATTCATGGGAGGGCTGCAGGAACCCACGGGAGAGATGCGGAAACCTACGGGAGGATTGCGGGACCCCACGGTAGGGCTGCAGGAACCCATGGGAGGTTCTGCGAAAATAAATGGGAGGGCTGTGGGAAGACGTGATTTGAGTTTATATATATTTTATATTTGAAATGACCAACAATATTAGCAACAGCGCATGTTATAGAACATTTATCCTAATATAATTATGACCCCCAATTTGAAAGCCCAAGCCCTTATGAGGTTTTTGATTATGTCATCCTTGTAATTAATTCAGTGTCAACTGGGAGTCATTTGTTGACATTTATCGGTTCATTCTGCGATTCTGGACAAAGTCATTGAAACAAAAATTTACATTGCCACTATAGTTTGAGAGCTAAAACGCCGGTGATAGGAGGAATATGCTATCGCGCGGTATGTGCGGTGTTAAAAGACGAGACGGATCGACTTTGAAAAATTAAAAAACGTGTGGTCCCGTCTCATTCCGTCTTTTGACTTTGCAAAACGACCCCTCCCGTACCTTGTTTATTTTTTCAAAGTCGACAAATCCCGTCCCGTTTTTTGACTTTTTCAATATCGTCCTGTCCCGTCTCGTCCCGGTTCTTCCCGTCTTTTTACTTTCTCAAAGTCGACCCGCCCCGTCTTTTGACTTTTTTAAAGTCGACCCGCCCCTCCCGTCTATAAGTAAACTATTCCATTTTCTATTACAAGATTGCAACCCGCCACCAAAATTCTACTTGTCCCGTCTCGTCCCGTCTTATACTTTTAACCATCCCGTCTCTGAATTTCCGATTTATCACCCGTCCCGCCCCAAAGACTTGACGGGTCGCCTGGATTTAGTTTAAATTTTTGGAGGAATGGTTATTAAATTATCCGAATACTCTTGCTCAAATTCGAAGCAGCAGGAGAAGATGTTAGCACGGAGAAAAATGAAATTATGCAGCAGTTTAGAAAGCAACCTAACGTGGAAAAGAAAGAAGTAAGATATTCAAAAGAAGTGGGGAGAAAAAATCAAGAAAAAATTAAAATCTTTTTAATTAAGTTTGAATAAGAAAAAATTAAAATCTTTTTAATTAAGTTTGAACAAGAAAAAATTAACATTATTAAATAATTATTTAATTTTCTGGAAGTGTTCTCTAATAAGCAGGTTTTCCTGTATCGTCATGGATTCCAAAAAATTATTGATTTGAAAATCAACAAATCTGAAAGTGGTACTTCTTGCACGGCCTTCTATAAAACATAAGGAAGTTATTTTTGGGCCGAAGTCATTTGCAGGAGAAGTTAATTAAATATTTTATTATAGAAGTCGTGTTAACTCAGACTATGGGATGTAATATTGAATTTTCAATATATTGAAATAATGGGGATTTTCGGGGTATTACTAATTTGCGCACCCTCTGCGCCCCTGCGCATCCTCATACATCGGCATTTTTTTTAACCTAAAATAATTTAGTGCAACCACTNACTTCTTGCACGGCCTTCTATAAAACATAAGGAAGTTATTTTTGGGCCGAAGTCATTTGCAGGAAAAGTTAATTAAATATTTTATTATATATTGAAATAATGGGGATTTTCGGGGTATTACTAATTTTCGCACCCTCTGCGCCCCTGCGCATCCTCATACATCGGCATTTTTTTTAACCTAAAATAATTTAGTGCAACCACTTAACATTATAGTTAGTTTAAAAAATGCCGATTTATGAGGGTGCGCAGGGGTGAGAAAGGTGCGCAATTTAGTAATACCCGGATTTTCGCGATATTGAAATATTTACATTGAGCATCTCCACTATTATTTTAATATTGAAAATACTCACTTTTCACGTGAAATTAATTGTTTTTAATTTAACAACATATTTTTTAATTATTTTTATTACATATTATTTAAAAAATGAAACCGACCGAGCTTCACATGACATGTTAATATTTCAAAAAAATGTTTACTTACCTTTTTTAAATTATATTTACGCGTAAAACATTAATATCTAATCAACATTTCAATATCCGCATTTCAATATTTGAAATCTCAAATATTGAAATATTGATATTGAAGAATATGATCAATACCCTAATTGGGTTGTTGTTTGTCTAATGTTTGCTACTGATGTAGTAGCTAGGGCATGCCCTAGCTAAATTACATTTGTAAATTTTAATAAAATAGTATCGTTTGAACCGAAAAATAATTTAAATAGTGAAGTAAGTTGGACATTACCAAGGCCGACCAAATGCACTTTTTGCACTAAATCGCATTTTACAAATAATCCTTGATTGGCCTATTGANAATACCCTAATTGGGTTGTTGTTTGTCTAATGTTTGCTACTGATGTAGTAGCTAGGGCATGCCCTAGCTAAATTTCATTTATAAATTTTAATAAAATAGTATCATTTGAACCGAAAAATAATTTAAATAGTGAAGTAAGTTGGACATTACACATTAGGTATAAAATAGAGTCTGCAAATAGCATAGACCTAAAGAAAGTTCTCCCTGTTTAATGAACCACAATTCAGTACTGGATTGTGATTGTTAGACATTGCTTAAAATATTGATTTGTTTTTAAAATACATTACTATCCATGAGCTAATTAAGAAATACGAAATTTTTAGTTGGGAGAACTTATACTTTGNAGCATTAAATGTGTATTACCATTAAACTTTAATGCTATTTTCTGTAGAAAATGAATCGCACTAAATCGCATTTTCTACGATTTTAATCGCATTTTCTGACCAAAAAAATCGCATTTTTTGGTCGGCCTTGGACATTACACATTAGGTATAAAATAGAGTCTGAAAATAGCATAGACCTAAAGAAAGTTCTCCCTGTTTGATGAACCACAATTCAGTACTGGATTGTGATTGTTAGACATTGCTTAAAATATTGATTTGTTTTTTAAAATACATTACTATCCATGAGCTAATTAAGAAATACGAAATTTTTAGTTGGGAGAACTTATACTTTGAAAAGCTAATGTTTGAAAATAATGTGATTATGGCAAGAGAGAAAAACATTTTAAATAATCCGAAGGCCACAATTTGTATCAATTTTTGTTTTTGATTTGCAAGGTTTCATCATGCAGGAGAAAACCAAAAAAGGACAAGGCTGTGTTTATCAAAATTCGTCTCAACGGTTATTATGTATAGATTGTGCATTAAGATAAAATCAATCGAATAACTATGTGGTCCATTAGGCATGACGAATTGTTTTTGGAAAACACTATTTTGTGAATTGTGACTAGGCAAGTGAAAATTAAGAAATACAAAAAAAAACACCAAAGTATTCCTACAAAATTTTATCTAGAAATATAAATTTTAATCAAATATTTATTGCTAAGATTTTTTGTTTTTCTCCGGTGAAATGTAGTTATACTAAAACCGAATAAATAAATTGAATTTTAGACGAATTGATTCATTGAGTCATTTGGTCATTGAGTCATGAAAGGGATGTAATACGAGTAAAAATAAATGTGTCAGTTTTTTAAAATTTATATAACATTATTGTGAAATTAAGATTATTTTGATACGTACCGCAACTCATGTCCTACACTCTAAACGTATGAAGAATGTAAGGGAAACAGAAGTGCTTGGGTCAAATAGATACAACTCCGGTTAAGTTTGAAATCAATGGAAGTATTAGTAATTATTTCAAACAAAATTAAATTTGAGTTGAAGTTTTAGTGTAACCAAACTTGTCAAAGTAAAATTTTACTATTTCAATACCCGTCATATTTGCATCAATTTTTTTTGTATAGTAATATAAGGTTCTGATGACTAATCTGAAAAAATTTTAAACCAAAAACTTACAGACAAAAAAATTACAAATTTTTCAAATTTCAAAATATTGAGAGTTCTTCCTTGCATATATCTCTTTGTTCAGTGCCACTTATTAACTACCCAGCTGTATTGAAATTTTGGAAAGTATTATCTCCAATGTCTTCAAAAAAAATTTATTTAAATATGGTAGCTTGTTAGGTTGAAGAGGTTTAAGACAAATTGAACAGAAGTTTCAAGTATTTGTGGTTATAGCTTAGCCCTAAATAAGGCTTAGGTTGTTGAAACGGAAGATGGGCAAGAAGAGTTATTTGAATTTTGAGTTTAATTAGTTGCCTTTCAACTCAAATACTATCAACAATTAATGAATTGGTTGAAATTTTTTAAAATTTGTAACTTTTTTTCTATAAATTTTCGATCGAGAAAGTTTTTGACCGCATATTAGTATACAAAAGAAAATTCGTCCGGATGTACCTGGGTTCTTAATAGTAAATTTTTTCCTTGTCTAGGACTATTGATTCATCTCCGTGCCTTGAATTGAGTTACGTTTTTGCTTCGACTAATCTAGCGCAAACTAGTTAAAATTAACAATTGTATAAATACAATTAGTGACTATTCCATCACCATGCTTAAATCGAGAAGAATTGCCCAACATTTATAAGTAATATATTCCATGTCTGATTTTCCAGCCTACCCGGCTTTCCCGTATCAGATTTATGTAAACTAAATTTTCCTTTCCGAGTTTTCCCACGCGACAATTTACTTCAGTCTAACAAATTTTTATTGAACCTATATACTATATTTTACATATTTAATATTGAACTAAATTGTGACAAACGGTTAAAATAAATTAATTCAAATTCTGCATTAATCGTTTAGTTCTAGTATGAAGTGAACACGATTGATTATTTTTTCTCATCATGGTAATCCCTCCATTCAGTGAAAGTAATTTCACCATCACTGTTCGTATCTGCTGTTTGAAATGAATCCGTAATATCGTCCTTATCAAATTCATCATGACCGCCTAGCACATTGTAGAATTCATACTCAATAAGTACACCATCCGAATTCATATCAAATTCGTTGAAACTTTCCCTGTCTTGTTCTTCCGTTGCTTGCTTTTTCGAACGGCCAGCAGCGCTCCATGAAATTTGTGAAAAAAATATTGTCGCCGCCGCAAGCAATAGCCAAATATATTTTGACATTTAGACAAATTATTTATATATAATGAGCACTATAATGTTAATTTTCGTTGTCAAAAAAAAATTTTTTACAGTTGCCTTTTATAATTGCCGAAATGAGTTTATTAAAATTATGTTTCTTCAAACTTACTTCATTCTTTTGAATATCTGCGCTTTATATAGTTTGAGTTCATCGACGCTCGATTAAGCTAATTTGGAATATTTTGATTGTCTCAACAATTCCATCAATTCATCATACTCTCCATTCATAATTAATTTCCCAAGATTGGGAATGTTTGCTTGTTGGGAATGCGGTCAGGGTGATTAAAAAACACAGACTTTCAGTGTTAATATTTTCAATAAGCATGCATCATGAAGTAATTGTATCCAATTGTCGATCCCAATATTCAGTATGCATCCGCTTAATTAAAAATACTTGTTAGTATACGATTGCAACCACGAATCGAATTAGTAATAGAGAGGTTTAAAAAAAAAGTCAAGAACATTACTAGATAATGCTGGATAGTTGAGATCCATCCGTTTAAATATGACAGGATAGCAAGGTACTCCATCTCTAACTAATTTTGATATTTCAAAACAATGTTATTGGTCGACGACACAGCTCATAGGGTACTAGGAGTATTTTTATTATCTATTCCCATAGTAGCTAGGAGCCGGATGTACAAATATTTTTATGCAGAAATAACTTCGGAAATTCGAAACATAATACTCCCTGCGAAAACAGACATTGCTTGTAATAATTCAAGAGGGTTGGTGACTGATAAATTTGAAACAAAATATTAAAGAAGGATTACTGTATGAGTATAAAATATAAGCTCGTAAAAACTAGCAACTATATTTGGAAATACCTTATATTTTAAAAATTTGCATCGAGTATTAAGGTAAGTTCTCATGGCCGCTCGTATATGAGCTTCGAGCGATTTTTATGAGCGTCGAGCGTCGAGCTTCACGCGTTGAGCTTCCGAGTTCCTGCGTCCGCAGCGAAAACAATTCTCATGAAAGCTCAAGTGAAAGGCGGGACGCTGTCTTGAACAGCTGATCCTATTTTATTTATTATTTTAAATAAGGTTTTTAAAATATTAAATAAAAAATATTTTATTCATTAAAATAAAAGAACTGAAAATTACTGAATTAATTAACTTTTAAATAATTAATAAAAAATTTAATTTTTTACTGAATTATTCAAAATTACTGAAAATTTAAAATATTTAAAATTCCCTCCAAAAAGGTTTTTAGGATACCCCAGAAATGAAGACATAGAGTGAAACGCGTGTAGCTTGACGCAAGAGGTTCAAAATTATGAGCTTCCAGCTTCACGCGAACTTCGCGAGTAATGTTGACGCGCGTTTACTCAGGAGCGTCTGAAGCGAGATCGATTCTCATGCAGACGCTCTAACATCTGCGAATTCGCGTAAACCGAACGCTCGAAGCTCATATAGGAGCGGCCATGAGAACTTACCTTTAAGGAGTTACACATAAAACTATGTGTTCCTTCGATGAGAGCATCAAACTACAGTTTAGATGGGAGTGTTGGCGAAAGTTTTGTATAACCGCCTGAGTAGAACCAACAATTTTACCTATAATTTATTAAAATAATTTTTTTAACGATTTTTGGTTGTCCCAGCTTAATAATTCTTATGTTTCATCCTTATGAAATGAAATTGATGTTTTCGAAAAATAGCAATTTCCTAGTTTA